>BQNB010025908.1:0-59136 GCA_026074375.1 Tanacetum coccineum
CTTTTAAAGTTGTTTTCTATGATTATGATTGTTGTATCCATGAAGTAATACCCCAGATTATCTTCCGCTGCTATATTGTAAAAATGGTAGTGTTACAGATTTCTTCTCCATTACTTGAATCATGAAAACTTAACAACCTTGGGATATATACTTTTTGTTTTTTATACAGGATATGAGATTTAGTCGAGTTTTACTTCGATCACCTCGAATGATTAGAGTTTCACCGTTGATAGGAATGTGAACGACTTTCTCGTCACAGAGAATTTTGGCATGATACTTGGACAACCAGTCCATACCAATGACAACGTCGAAACTACCGAGTTTAATTGGTATGAGATCGATTTTGAAAGGTTGATTTAACAAAGTTAAAGTGCAGCCTTTGATAACAGTGTTTGTGCTTACTAAGTTTCTGTTAGCCATTTCGATATCATAAAAGGTATCTAGTGTAATAGACAGAATATTTAGCATATATGCAAGAGATATGGATATGAAACTTTTATCAGCTCCAGATTCAAATAATACTTTGGCTAAATGCTGATTTAGAAGAAACATACCCGTAACTACGTTCGGGTCTTGATGAGCATTCCTATCTCCTAGCATGTAGGCTCTTCCCTGGGCATTGATGTTGGTCTTTCGGAACTGATTTGTATAATGCCCTTTTTCTCCACATGCATGACATATAATTGTCACTGGTAGTTGATTACTTCCAGTGATTGGCTTCTTATTTTGGCAGTTCTTGGTCAAATGGCCCACCTTGTTGCAAATATTACACTTACCAGTACAAGGTCCGGTGTGATGGGGATTGCATCTCTTGCATAATGGGAGGTCTCCGGCATACCTATTATTTCCAGATGGAGTAACAACATAAGCTCTAACAGCTTCTTGCCTTCGGTTTTGTTGTAGTTGATGATTATTGTAGCGATTGTTGGTGTTGGTGTTACGGTAGTTGTTGTTGCTGCGGGAGTTGTTGTTGAAAGTTCTTCTGTCGTCAAACTTTCATTTGTTGTCACTTGATACTTGCACTGGAGTATGCTTGGTTACTTGATCCATTAGCCTTTGGGCTATGTTAATGGCTTCCTTCAAAGTTTGAGGTTTAGAGGCAGTAACATTTCCTTCAATGCTTCGAGGTAGTCCCCCGATGAAAGCTTCCAAGAGTTTCTCGGTGTTTGGCACCATGTTCGGGCATAGGATTGTTAATTCTTGGAATCTTCTAACATAAGGTTTAAGATCATTTCCCTTTACAGTCAGATTGTAAAGTTCTTCTTCCATTTTTCTGATTTCAGTCCGGGGACAATACTTGTTCGTCAGAAGCCTTTTTAACTCAGTCCAGGTGATTTGATTGGCTTGCTCTACTCCCATAGGCTGGGCATATGCATTCCACCAGGACAAGGCATCGTCAGTTAGAGTACCAGTAGCAAATGTTACTTTGTTTTCTTCAGCACATCTGCTACGAGAGAATACTGATTCGGTTCGTTCAAACCAGCGGATAAGGCCAACTGCTCCTTCCGTACCATTAAAGTAGAAAGGTTGACAGCTGATGAACTCTTTATAGTTTCCCGTTTTTAATACAGGAGTTCCAGTAGGACCGGTGTTCCTATTGGGATTATTAGCATTTGCCATTGTTGCAGCTTGTGCTTCTAGAGCCGCAGTGACACTGTCAGCAACTAGTTTTCTAATGGCAGCTTGAGTCATGGCCGGTGCTTCAGATGTTGACGTCCTTTTGGGAGGCATTCTATCAACAAAAGACAACACGTAATAAGAATACAAGTTTTACAATGTTATGCTTAAGATAAAATGCTTAAAATGAAATATTTTAGATTATTTTTGAACTTTAAGCATTTTAGCAATAACAATATTGAAACCATAAATACTAACAAAGTCAGGTATTTGTTAGCATTATTTTCTAGAGGTTGCGGTATGATTATGGTGAATAATGATGCATATGATGAAGGATGAATGATGATGAGATGAAATGAATAGATTGGTGAAACAACAAAGTATATAACGGGATTGCCTTTGTATTAAGAACAACTTGCCTTAGTACTATACATAGTCAAGATTTGACAAGTGTTTTTATTTATACCACACATCCCGTGGCTAGGTTAAAAGCTAATACTGGAATCTAAGCTAGTAGTTGGATGATTATTCCATACGGTTCTTGAGTTCGTTGATGGAGTCTTGGAGATTTTCTATATCCGCTTGGTGACGAATATGCATGTCGTTGATAATGTCTCCAAGTTCAGTAATCTTGAAGCGGGCTAGAGAAATCTTATGGTTACTTCCCATTTGTTTCCTCTGGAGTTTGGTAATTTGGGCACGAGCTTGTTGAAGTTCAGCTTCCAAAATATCGAAATCTTGTTGGATGATTACTCGTCCTTTTCTGAGACCTTCGAATTTATCTTCTATATGCATAATACGATCGAGAGAGAGTTCTCCTAAGTAATTCATAATTTCTTCAATTTGTTCCTCATGACGCTCTATACTTGTCTTTCGAGAGCTTTCACATATCTCAAAGGCTTGAGGTAGGGAAGAGGTAGAAGAAGATGATAGGCCTTGTTTCTTGGGTGACAAAAATTCTTTCGGAAGAAAGAATTCTTGAGGTTTAGGTATTAAAGACGGAGGTATGATAATTGGAGGCGGGATAGGTGATTTTTTAGTATAAAAGGCTTGCAAAACTTTCATGTAGGGATCATCATGAAATAACGAAAGAGTTGGTGAAGCTAGAGGGACTATTCTAAATGAGTTGGAAGAGCTAGAGTAAGTTTTTCACGGTGAAGTCGGGATATAATCCGGAGAAGCCGGAGGAAGATAGTTTGGGAAGTTGAAGGAAAAGGCATCCTCCATATTGGAAGTAGGATGGTCGGGAGAAGACATCGTTCTGTTTAACAACCCAGTGGTAAATAACATAAGTTATTTATTTAGTAATCTAATTATCTTTACATACCATTTTGGAAGATATAGCGGCACAGAGGACTTTCTTGAAAGGAGAAAGAAAAATTGTTATAGTTAAGATTTCAACCTTGTTCTCTATAACGTGGCTTTTGATACCAAATCTGTAACACCCCCATTTTTACAATATAGCAGCGGAAGCTAATCTGGGGTATTACTTCAAGGTACAATAGTCATAATCATAGAAAACGAATCAAAAAGAGTCATTTTTGAAAATTTAGTTATCATTCATTATTTCATTAGAGTTTTTACAAAAGAGAGGTCCCAAAATCTAAAACACAAAGTTTGAATGATAACAGTTTTGCCATCTTCAAGTCCTCGCCACTCCGTGCCATAAGTTTCTTAATTACCTGAGATAAAACATGCTAAAAAGTCAACACAAAGGTTAAGTGAAATTCATAGGTTTAAGTTAAATAGTTTGAATGCAAATTCGATATTGGGTTACGTTGTTATACACCCGTTATTTGTAAAACAATTATTGCCGTTAGCTCATGAATCCAAAGCCTTGGGATATATTTGATACGTTATAGCCCCAACGGGTGCCTTTGCCAAACACCCGCAGTTATATTCTAATGATGTACAATTGGTTACTGATATCACTGGGTACACCAACGGGGAGTCCAACCCAAATAGATCTATTCACAACATTCGCGCTCATTCCGTAGAGTAATTAACGGTTCATGATATTGGGGACTTAAAGGCAAAATAGTTACTTAGGCAATAATAAATTAGGACAGCATACAGAAAATAATTGCATTCATGGTTTATAGCATGTATCCCTCTCGTGGGTTTATAAAACATTTGAAAGATTGAAATGCAAGGCTATGAACTCACCTTAACATTATAGGGAAATTTGATTGATCGTAAAGGTATATGAAATGAAAGTAACGGCTTCGTCACACGCAACCTGGGGTAATATGTCATGTCTTAGTTTGATTGTTATGTTTCAAAACTTTATAAAGTATAATGTATATCTTTGATTGAATTAATATGGAGTATTGTATCACCGTTCAGGCCATCATAATTCAAAGGTCATTCAGTAAACGTTTGAAGAGCTA
Organism: Tanacetum coccineum; assembly: GCA_026074375.1. Lineage (NCBI taxonomy): Eukaryota > Viridiplantae > Streptophyta > Magnoliopsida > Asterales > Asteraceae > Tanacetum > Tanacetum coccineum. Next base: position 4,008 of record BQNB010025908.1, read on the forward strand.
TGGCACTTTAAATCGTAAACCTAACAACTCAGTCAGAACGTAATACCAAGATGAAACCCCTTAATATGAAGCTCCCTAGTATTGTGATACGATATAATCGGTTTTAAGCGTTTTGCTCAATAACTGGAAATGTTAAGCACGTCAAGCGTTAATTAAAGTTATGTCTTGTCAATGTTTTGAATATACATTTGTTTTATTACTTGTTTTCAAAATGTTACATTTAGAAAAGAAGAAACCCGCCTTTGGAGTTTTATGAATAAGTGGCAAATTTATACCCTTGGACGCGCTTGCACTTCTTTGTCGAGTTTTGGTCCTTCAAGTTTAAAAGATATACAAAGTAAACCTTGTACTTTGGAAAGTGACATAATAGACCCCTGTAGTTATAATTTGATAAAATGTCATTTTTAGTCCTTTTAGTTATAAGTTTCTGAAAGTTATGATATATACCCCTTGCATGGATAAAATTTACAAAACATGTCCAAATTGCCATGCAAGCTTATTTTAACATTCCAAAAGTTATTTATAGGTTATAAATTATTAATATAAGCTAAAATATGAAGATTTAACGCAATGCAAGTTTAAAATAACGATTCGTTAAGCTAGGAAGCAAAACGGGTCAAATTAGGGTTTCAAAACGAAAACACGCGGGTTTTAAGATCAAACTCTTTCAAGACTTATTAAAGTACTTATTTTAACATTAGATAAGCTTATTAGAGATTCTATAACTATAAGTTTACACGGTTAGCTGTATAGCATTACAAAAAAAATAAATAGCTGGGTTTAAGTGTTAGGTTGTTGGATTCAAAAAGGTAAATACTTATGTTTTTGAGTTTCAAAGCTTGATAAAATGATTTTAAGGCATTATCATATGAACATTATCGAGGCATGAATACAGAATATAAGCTAGAGAACTTGGTTTTGAGCTTATTGCTTAGAAGGCTCGTGTAGTAAAATCAGGACTTTTAGCTTTGTACGCCTAGAATAATGACTCTCGGGCTTCTTTTCTTGATTTATTTTGCTTCACTTATGTTCTTGAGACTTCTTAGGACCTCTTAAGATCTTCTTAGAGCAAAGGATTTCTGCTATTAAGGGTTATAGAGGAGGAAGTGGGGGATGAGTTCAAATGAAAGGTTTATGCCCCTATTTATAGTCGAATGGGACTTGGAGGCTAAGGTATGCTTCGTGATTAGGTGAGGACATGTAGGAGGTCTAGAGAATGATTATGAGAGGCTATGAGATGAGTTGTATAAGCTATAAACTAGGTTTGAGGTGTTGGCTTGCCCCTTTGATGCCGCGGCTAAAAAAGAAAGAAAAAGGGGTGATGTGGCTCATTTAAAACCAAGAATGGAGTATATATTTGTGTGAGATTCTTGTAAGCTTCTTAGAAGAGAAGTATCATGGTCATTGAGGTGCTTGGTTGCAAGAATAACTTTCAAAATGGGTCAAATTGTAAAGGTTTTAGGTTTTGGGTACTTTAGGGCTCAATTAGGGTTTTCTAGCTTGTAATTCATGTACATTTGATTAAGAATGATAGGTTACTAATCCTAAGACTTACATTAAGGATTATAATCAAAAGTTGATAGGTGGTTTGGGTTAAAATGGGTAGAAATGAGTAAACGGGTCAAAAGTTTTAATTAGGGCACAATTAGGGTTTTCTAGATTTATTTCTTATACATTGTTGTTAATATGGTGAAATGATGATGGAATGTGATTGATAATGTTGTAATTAATGTTATTACAACTTATTTGAGTATTGGTTTAGGTTTAGAACAGATAAAAATAAAGAAACAGGTCATGGTTTAGAAACTAGCTCAGTTTTAGGGTTTAGGGTTTTGAATTAGGGTTATAGAAACATGTAATCTTATGATCAAACCAAAAACAAGAGTGAGATGTGGGTTGTGATGTTAGAGAGAGATTAGATGGAATGGATGATGATATTAGATGGAAAATATGGAAATGAAAAACAACCAACAATAACAACCTCTCCAAAGTTAGGAGACGTCTTTATATTCTCCCTATTGTGGCCGACCCATGGGTTCTAATGGGCTTCCCATAGACCTTAGGCTGGGCTAGTTTACTTAATCTGATCATTACATAACCTACGAGCTAAGACTATTACAACTTGGAAGTGACCGACACTTTTCGTGTTTCCGACAATCTCCCCCCTAAGGGAGGTCACTTTAATTTACAAAACTTTAAACCAAGCATACTATGCTTCATCTTTAGTCTTTAGCTCATACTTTTGACTTTCTTTTATGAATATGTTGTAGTGATCATTGACTTTGGGATTGAGCTTGTTCCTTGAACTTGTATTTGACATTATAATCTTGAGCAACTTAAGATCATCAACAAAGCATAATCTCTTTGCCATCTTGTAATTTTGCCATCTTGTGGACTTGTGTCTTCTGGACCAACATGCTTATACCATTCTTAAAAAGCTTTAATGTTACATCTTTCTTGAAATTCTTTAACTTTAACACTTCGTCACTTCGAGAAAGACGTACGGTATGAGAGTAATGGAAGTCTTGAAACATATACTTAAGCTTTCATGATGACTTTAGGTTTGTTGGTCGGGTATAAGCATGTGGCTATGGATCTTTGTGAGTCAGCTAGAAACAGGTACCTTTACCACCATCTTTAAATAGCCTGCATGAAAACAGTTAGCAATAAAGCTGGGGGACGAATATGGCTTTGTCATTCACCCAGGTTTGGTTGGAGTAACCTTCAAATCTGTGAGGATCGACCTGTGATCAGATAGATTCAATTTAAGAAGAATCTTCTTGATAGAATTTCCAGCTATAGTATTGAATCTTTCTAACACATAAGTATTAGATTCATCGTACTCAGCATGTTCTCATTATTAGAACATCTCAAAGTAAATAGCACGATAAGAGTGAATCAGTGAGTTACTATCTCACTGATTGAAATAAAAAATTGATTTGAAAATCAATCAGTTTATCACTTGCAAAAGTGTTTTTGTGACATACCGAAAGTGTTAATCATTTCAAAAATTCATTAACAACCATTGATCCATTTCCTGGAACAAGTTTGATTCTTATAGAATCGCACCATCATTACTTTACCATCGTTCTTTACAGTTGTCACTCAAGTTGATCATAAAGAATTCTCACATGTTAACCTACCATGAGCTTGTTTGATGTTGGCTCAAGCAGGATTTCCATCTTCATTGTGAATACCTAAGTATCACTCGGATGTTCTGGCAAAATCACATGGATCTTGCGTAGGACTCTAATGATATTAATTGATATTCAGCATGTGTGAGATAACAAAGCCTATATTATGACAAGTGTCCTAATGGAGATTAATGGATGATCTTCTTTTGGATCTAGATCTAATAGTGCACCTTTTTTATTTTTAGTGATCGGTTGGGCTGGAGCTGAGTGCCACCTATTCAATACCAACTAACTCGGAGTGAGAAAGTCGATAGAAATGAGTGTATCTCCGTGAGTTTTGAAACAAAGTCTTTCCGAATTTGAGTGGCTGGGAAGGGTTTGTGCATAGCGTCACTGGGTCCATGACTGTCTTCAATGTCAGAATTACACTGTGTATTTCTGACAGCATATGTATTGACCCGGTTTCTGCCTAAGTGTATGGAGGGCTTCTTTCTTTTCACCCTTTATCCTTACATTTCTTTTTCATTCTTCAACCCCTTCAATGCTTACCGAGACTTCATAACTAACACCTTGTTGGGTTTGTTCCAGTGTTAGCTCCATCTCAGTCGGCATTATTCCCTATTCTCACTTTTTCTCCTTTTTAATCATACCTAAGGACTTCTACACTAACTAGTGGATATCCCTGGGTAGATCCCTCCGGTTCTGGCTGGATCATTGGATTTGAATACCTATGCCTAACCACCTTATATCTCCATAAATTTAAGAACATGGTCGGTCTTTTGAGTATTCCATCACGATCAGAACCAAAATCATTGAAAAGTTCAATCAAAGTGTTTGATATAAATATCAAAAGGTTTACACTTTGAGAGTTTTTCATTATCACTAAAAGCTCCCCCTTAACATGTGCATCGTAATCGTAGTACATGCTAGGTGTGGAGTGCATTGAGTCCATTTTATTTGATCACTTCTGTCAATATACATTAAGTCCAGGTTAATCACATTTTCTCCCCTTATCCAAAATGTTAATCCCTTGATATTTTGGATATCAATTGATTAACCGTTCGGGGACAAAATGATATATTCTAGCAGATTGGAACATATTATTGCTCCCCCTCAACTTATGAGGGATAATAAGATGGTGCCGAGTATAATTATTTGATAGTTTTTGAATTTTCTAAGAAATTCTTGAAAAATTTATACTCGAGCACACCTTATTTTTCACCAAAAAATCTACACTAGTAATTAACATATTCACAAGATAAAATTATTTACAAGGATTGACCTTTTTAAGATGAGAACAACATATGATAAATCATATGGTCCTTTGAAGTAGCCGTAAGTCATCCCCGTATGGTCTTCCACCAATAAATCTCTCCAAACTTCAGAAGATCCTCCTTGTCTTTAATCTTTTGTCAATTGCCTGAATCATAGCTCTTGCATTCACTTTGTCTCATTGGCTCCAAAAAGTCTAAGGCAGATACTCCATTCTGATTCCCTTGAGGCGATCATTGAGAGCAGTCCGAACATCATCGAGAGTACCATCGCTAAACTTGTGTAGTTCATCAATGCATATCAATCTGTTCTTCTTGTGTTTGTTCTCATAGATGAATCCTATGGGATCAGAGTATGATGTGTAAGCGTCTTTTCTTCTCAAATTAGATCTGTACGTGTCTGGTTTTGTGAGGTTAAGCTTCTTTTGATAGCTTTCAACACCCAATTGAAGGTCTTAAACACGCCTTTGGATGACAACACTTCTTGTAAACATTCTTAAGGAGACATTAAATGCAATACATTCTTCAACGTTGAGATTTGTCAACTTTTCTTGTACAAGAAGAAGTAGCATATCTTCAATGTCTTGGATCCTTAGTCTGCGGAAGTCGCCTTCTTTGAACTTGTAAATAATGTCATCATCCCTCCGTACAGTAATCCAGTCAAGATGCTTGTAGTTTTGCCATTCAACTATTTCCACCTTTGTGCGCAGCAATAAATTCTCTATTGAGTAAGACGTCACGAGCTGATTCCCTTGTGGTCGCAAATGCATGGAACGGTCCTTCGCTTATTGCCCTAGTACAACTAGATTCCCTAGAGGGCGAATTTGTTGTATTTGACTATCATTTGACTCCACATTGAGTTGGGCACTAAGTCTTCTATCCATTTAATATGCCCGTAATCTGCAGCCGTGGTCTTCGTAACTGAAGTAGAGTACTTGCGGCTTGACTCACCACCACGTAGGTACTCAAGGTCGTTATTATGAAGTGATGAACGGTTATAACATGACGACCTTGAGAATTTTGAAACCAGCGGTATGGCTGTCGCAGATCATGGATAATGGCGGCCTTCGGGGTTGAATCCAGTACAATTTTTTCGGTTGTGGCTTTGTAGATTCTTCACAAAGTATTCAAGTTCAGTCAAACCTTTTGCATGTTCTTTTATGCAGCTCAAATAGTTAGACCTGCTAACAATTCAGGTGTTAGTGTTTTAACATTTAGCCGTTCATCACAAAAGCGGATAAGTCAAATGTAGGTGACTGTTAGTTTCACACAGAATGTCTCTCGAGGTCCTTGTCTTCGTGCCAGATTGCTTAGCCAAGGTTGGACAGATTCATGAACGGCAGGAACAGACTTATTCCATGCATGATCAGGAGAAGGTAGTCGTGTAGGTTGTTGAAACCAGTCAGGAAGATGTTGGACCTCTTCTTCTGCTTGTTCATCATGGACACCTGTTTCAAACTCCTGGTGTGCAGGTGCTTCAAAGACATCTGTAGTTTGCATAGTTTCCTCTACCGGAGCAGATTGGCTAGCAGATTGCTTGTGAGTCTTAGAACCTGTAGTAGTAGTCTTTCCTGCTGTCGTGGTTGTCGTTTCTCTTGGAGCACTGGTAGAAGCAGGTTCTTTTCCTGACCTTCTTCTTTTGGACCCCTGGTCTGTTCCAGCAGAGGGTTCTTGATCATCATCTGCTCCATCTCGAGGTCTTTTTATTGTGACCGTATCGCCATATGTATCTAACAGAATTTTGTCGGCTTCATATGCATCAACTAATGCCTTGTAGAGCTGCCTTTGAATGTCTGACCTGTTGATAGAGTTGTTAGCTTCCATCTTGTCAATTAAGATCTTTTTCAGCTCTAGTTCTGAAAGATTAGCAGCTACAGCATGAGACGTGTTGGCTTCCTTTGATGATCGTACCAGAACCTCAGACTCGAGTTGTTCGATTACTAACTTCTCAATTTTTTGAGTAATTTTGGAGACTCATTCATGACTTGTTTCCTTGATTACTTTCTCATTCCTTCAACGATTGAATCAAGGAATTGTGATTTTCAGTATAGACTCTTCTCGAATTTTGTCATACTTCACTTGGACTGCAAAACCTCCAGCTACACCTGTCTCTATTCTCAACTGAATATCTATATGCCCTCTTCCGCTCATCGTATCCAAATGCGACGATTAGTCACTCTCTCTAGACGCGATCGTCATGCGGAGGTCGTCACGCGATGTGCGTACTCGAGACAATCTTACAGACTATGATCATCCCCAACTACTTATTCTGAGCGGATCTCTTACCAAGCAATATAATGTACGGAGAAACTAATCTCGGATATCTCATAGTCGCACACAGAAGCTGACAAATATTCGAGTATTCAGTCTGCATACGACATCTACGACATCATCCCCTATTGAAAACTCCGCCAACTTACGCAACATATCTCACGATAGTTCTTATCGTATGGGACATTTTGCAATAGTGAGCTGTCTCTTTGGTACGATACGTACGCGGCCCTGCCGAGTACCACTCTCGAGCCGACCCAATAGAGCGTTTCGTATCATGAGATCGATTACTCGATTAGTACGAGCAAACAAGACAACTATCGTGGGGGGGTGGGGGGGGGGTGGGGAGGGGTGGGGAGGACACAGAGGGTGGTGGTGGGGGGGGGGGATAAAGGAGGGGGGGGGGGGGGGGATGAGTCTAGACTCTCTCAACAACAACAACGAAAAAAAAAAAAATACTAATATAGTGACACACACAGGATCTCTCTGCTCGCTAGATCAGCTGGTTTCGGGTGCACCAACCATTCATCCGTGGCGCAATACGCTATATGAGAGCGAGTATTCATTATCTAGGCGGGGGGGGGAAGGGGGGGGATAGCCGACGGATGTAAAATAAGTTGGGGTAGGGTTAAATGATTAGTATTAATGATAGTTATCTCCTCTTATTTTATATCTCTATCTGAGGCGTTGGTAGGTGGGGGGGCATGGGTATGGGGGGATATAGTGGTGGGGGAGTGGAGAGGGTCTATTTTTTATCTGTTGGAGGGGAGGGGGGGGGTTGGGGGGGGGGGGGGAGGCGAGAAGGATGGATAGGTTATATAATTTATTCGTTCTATATAGATGGTCTTGATAGTATAACAAATGAATGGAGCGCGTGCGGAGGGTGGGGGGCGAGGAGGAAGGGGGGGGGGACAAGATATAATAGAGCGAGAGAGGGGAGGAGTGCGTGAGAGTGGCCATTGTGGAGCCATCCTTCTTTGTCTCAACCAATCGTCCTCCAACACCGAATCCTCTCCTCATTCGATTACAACAACCACCAATTCTGACACCAGCTACAACCCCAAGTTCCTCACTACAAAATCTTCTTAACTTTGGTTTGTTGTTTGGCTTTGATTATAGACTAAAAGCGTTAGAAGACAACTTCTCGGAACTTAGACAAACAAATCAATATGCTAAAGTACTCTCCTTCATTCCTGGCATCGTTGATCAGTACCTAGCAAACAAAATGTAGGAAGCAGTAGATATTGCAGTCCTACTGAAGTATGATAAAATTTGAGAAGAGTCTCATACTGAAAATCAACAATTCATGGATTCAATCGATGAAGGAATGAAGAAAGTAATCAAGGAACAAGTCAAGAAAGAAGTCTCAAAGATCACTCCGAAAATTGAGAAGTTAGTAAACGAACAACTCGAGTCTGAGGTTCTGGTACGATCGTCAAAGAAAGCCAAGACGTCTCATGTTGTAGCTGCTAATCTTTCAGAACTAGAGCTGAAAAAGATCTTAATTGACAAGATGGAAGCTAACAACTCTATCAACAGGTCAGACATTCAAAGGCAGCTCTACCAGGCATTAGTTGATGCGTATGAAGCCGACAAAATTCTGCTAGATACTTATGGCGATACGGTCACAATAAAAAGACCTCGAGACGGTGCAGATGATGATCAAGAACCCTCCGCTGGAACAGACCGGGGGTCCAAAAGAAGAAGGTCAGGAAAAGAACCTGAATCTACCAGTGCTCTAAGAGAAACAACAACTATAACAGTAGGAAAGACTACAACAGGCTCTAAGACTCACAAGCAATCTGCTAGCCAATCTGCTCCGGTAGAGGAAACTATGCAATCTACAGATGTCTTTAAAGCACCTGCACACCAGGAGTTTGAAACAGGTGTCCATGATGAACAAGCAGAAGAAGAGGTCCATCATCTTCCTGACTGGTTTCAACAACCTAAACGACTACCTTCTCCTGATCATGCATGGAACAAGTCTGTACCTGCCGCTCATGAATCCGTCCAACCTTGGCTAAGCAATCTGGCAAAAAGACAAGACCCTCGAGAGTCATTCGATGAGCTAACTGACACTACATTTGACTTCTCCGCGTTTGTGATGAACAGGCTAAATGTTAAAACACTAACACCTGAATTGTTAGCAGGTCTAACATTTGAGCTGATGAAAGGAACATGCAAGAGTTTGACTGAACTTGAATACTTTTGTGAAGAAGTCTACAAAGCCACAATAGAAAAATTGGACTGGATCAACCCAGAAGGCCGCCAATATCCTCATGATCTATGACAGCCACTACCGTTGGTTCCAAACTCTCAAGGTCGTCATGTTATACCGTTTCATCACTTCATCAATAACGACCTTGAGTACCTACGTGGTGGTGAGTCAAGCCGCAAGTACTCTACTTCAGTTACGAAGACCATGGCTGCAAACTACGGGCATATTAAATGGATAGAAGACTTAGTGCCCAACTCAATGTGGAGCCAAATGATAGTCAAATTCGCTCTCTAGGGAATCTCACATTGGGGCAAAAAGCTAAGACAGTTCTATGCATTTGCGACCACAAGGGAATCAGCTCGTGATGTCTACTCAAAAAGAAGAATTATTGCTGTTACAAAGGTAGAAATAGTCAAATGGCATAACTACAAGCATCTTGACTAGATCACTGTACGGAGGGATGACGACATTCTTTACAAGTTCAAAGAAGGCGACTTCCAAAGACTTCGGATCCAAGACATTGAAGACATGCTGCTTCTTCTCGTGCAAGGAAAGTTGACAAATCTCAACGTTGAAGAACGTCTTGCATTTAATGTCTCCTTAAGAATGTTCACAAGAAGTGTTGTCATCCAAAGGCGTGTGGAAGACCTTCAATTGGGTGTTGAAAGCTATCAAAAGAAACTCAACCTCACAAAGCCTGACACGTACAGATCCAATTTGAGAAGAAGAGACGCTTACACACCATACTCCGATCCCAGAGGATTCATCTATGAGAACAAAGACAAGAAGAACAGATTGATGCGCATTGATGAACTACACAAGTTTAGCGATGGTACTCTCGATGATGTTCGGACTGCTCTGAATGATCGCCTCAAGGGAATCAGAATGGAGTATCTGCCTCAGACTTTTTGGAGCCAACGTGACAAAGCAAATGCAAGAGCTATGATTCAGGCAATTGACAAAAGATTAAAGACAAGGAGGATCATGCGAAGCTTGGAGAGATTTGTTGGTGGAAGACCATACGGGGGTGACTTACGGCTGCTTCAAAGGACCATATGATTTATCATATGTTGTTCTCATCTTATAAGGTCAATCCTCGTAGATAATTTTATCTTGTGAATATATTAATAACTAGTGTAGATTTTTTGGTGAAAAATAAGATGTGCTCGAGTACAAATTTTACAAGAATTTCTTAGTAAATTCAAAATCTTTCAAATAATTGTACTCGGCACCATCTTATAAACCCTCAAAAGTTGAGGGGGAGCAATAATATGTTCCATTCTGCTAGAATACATCATTTTGTCCCCAAATGGTTAATCAATTGATATCCAAAATATCAAGGGATTAACATTTTGGATAAGGGGAGAAAATGTGATTAACTTAGACTTAATGTATATTGACAAAAGTAATCAATTAAAATGGACTCGATGCACTCCACACTTAGCATGTACTACGATTACAATGCATATGTTAAGGGGGAGCTTTTAGTGATGATTAAAAACATTCAAAGTGTAAACCTTTTGATATTTATATCAAACATATTGAATGAATTTTTCAATGATTTTGGTTTGTAATGGTGATGGAATACCTTAAAAGACTAACCATGTACTTAATTTTATGAAGTTATAAGGTGGTTAGGTATAGGTATTCAAATTCCATGATCCAAGACTTTGGTAACTTTGGTGGTTTCACCAAAGGAGTTTCAAGCTGAAAGGAAGGATACGGGAGTTTCTTATGCTTTAGTTGTGAAAGGCGTTGAAGATTTTATGGAGAATGCAATACCGGCGGTAATTAAACCCTTACTAGCTGAATTTGGTAAGATTGTGACGGATGATACCTCGGACGCTTTGCCACCATTGAGGAATATTCAACACCAATCTAATTTGAGTAGAAAGACCACTTTATTGGTGTCCATTAGTAACGAGGTTTTGGGTTTTGATTCAATCAAGAAGTTGTACACAAGTGATGAAGATTTTGGTAACATTTGGATAGAACTCGAAACCAAGCAACATCAGGGTGAGTTTATTTTACTTGACGGTTATATGTTTAAAGGTAATTGTTTGTGTATTCCTAAGACTTCCCTTAGGAGTCAATTGATTAAGGAGATACATGCGGGAGGATTGAGAGTGCTCATTTAGGCCGAGATAAGACCATTGCTAGTGTAGAAAGTCGATTTTATTCGCCTCAATTAAAAAGGGATATTGGAGCTTTCATGAAGAGATGTGTCGCGTGTCAAGAAGGAAAGGGTAAAGCACAAAATACAGGTCTTTATATGCCATTGCCCGTACATGAGAGTCCTTGGGTCGATGTTTTGATGGATTTTGTACTTGGGCTTCCTCGCATTCAACGTAGAGTCGATTATGTGTTTGTTGTTGTTGACAGGTTTTCCAAGATGGGGCATTTCATTCCATGTAAGAAGACTTCAGATGCGGCACATATTGCGAGGTTGTTCTTTCAAGAGGTGGTTCGTTTACATGGAGTGCTAAAGTCCATTACTTCGGATCAGGATAGTAAGTTTTTTGCTCATTTTTTGTTGACACTTTGAAGATGATTGGGTACATCTTTGAATTTTAGCAGTACCGCTCATCCTCAAACGGATGGCCAAACTAAAGTAGTTAATCGCACATTGGGAAATATGATATGTTGCTTGTGTGGGGAAAAGCCTAAACTTTAAGATGTGTCGTTGGCATAAGTTGAATTTGCTTATAATAGTGTGTTATAGTTCCACGGGATTTTCACCATTTGAGGTTGTGTACAAGACTTCTCCAAGGCACGTGGTGGATTTAGTTGATTTACCGGGGAAGAAGAATATTCAAGTAAATAGGATGGTGGAAGAAGTTCAAGCTACTCATGAGGTTGTGCGAGCCAACATTACCGAAGCAAATGCTAAGTACAAATTCGCAGCGGATAAGCATCGTCGAAAGAAGTTGTTCCAAGTAGGAGATGAGGTAATGGTGTTTCTTCGCAAAGAACATTTTCCGGTTGGAACTTATAGCAAGCTAGAGCCAAAGAAATACGGTCCGTACAAAATACTTTGAAAGATTAATGACAATGCTTATGTAGTGGACTTGCCAAATACTATGAGTATTTCAAAGACTTTTAATGTGTCGGATAGTTATGAGTTTCACTCCGAGGACGTGAATAAGGGTAAGCACTCGAGGACGAGTTCTTCTAAAGAGAGGGGGAATGATGAGGACACGATTAATGAGCTTACCGAGGAATATATGGAGCACCTAGAGCGTGACAAGATAACAACAAATTAATAACAAAATATGGTTTACATATTTTGATTATTGACTTTTATTAATAATAAAATATGGTTTCCATATTTTATTATTGACTTTTATTTTGTTTCTTTATTTTGTTTATTCTAGAAAATCCTGGTTAACTTTTTCCCCAAGTTTAGTTCTCCTATAAATATAGAGCTTGGGTTCATTGTTTAGTCATTCAATATTCAATCATTAATAAAAATCAAGACTTTTAGTCTTTATTATCTTGGTGTTTCGTCTAGAACCCTAGTTAGGGTTTATAGCACGCTTCCGTTCTGCGTCACATTCACACTAACCGTTCTACATATGTGATCGTTTTTTTTAGAACGGCAATTTCAACTATTTCACAATTTTTATACTACAAACTATCTCACATGTCCTAAGCAGGACTTGAACCCACAACCATTTGGTTGGGGGCTTCTCACACTATATGAAATACTCTTGGAACACAAGCCATTTGATTCATAATTTAACGTGTTGGATATAATCCATTTCATTATTGTTTTCCATTATTTCATACCAATCAACCTTATATTTCATTTTATTCTGAAAAAAAGTGTTTGTTTTGATTTGATTAGTTATTTTGAGCTCGATATCCTTCACTACTTTTTAATGGCTAGAGAATTTATTAACCTAGAACTTATAAGTAAAGTCATCAATTAACAAGAAAACTTTCTCAAATGTTCACTTTTTAAACATAAACTTAATAAAATGCCACATTACCCATTAAACTTTCAAATTTTAGTTCAATATCATACTTTTGTTTACGTGACGTGACCGGCAACTGGCTACACCGGAAGTACCTGCAATGGGTGGTTTGAAAACATGTGTCCATGATGTAATCAACAGGATGAAGAGGGTCCATCCTCTTCTGACTGGGTTCAACACCGAAACAACTTCCTTCTCCTGATCGGGCATGGAACAAAGTCTGTACCTGCTATTCACAAATCCATCCATCCTTGGCTAGCAATTCTAGCAGAAGACAAGACCCTCGAGTGTTATTCAATGAGCTAACGACACAACAATTTGATTCTCATCTTTGTGATGAACGGCTAAATGTTACAACACTAACACCTGAATTGTTAGCAGGTCCAACATTTAAGCTGATGAAACGGAACAATGCAAAGACGCTTGACGACTTGAATACTTTTGTGAAGGAAGTCTACAAAGCCACAACAGAAAAAAAATTGGCTGGATTACCCGAAGCCGCAATATCCTCCATGATCTGCGAAAGCCACTACCATGTTCCAATTCTCAAGGTCGGTCATGTCTACCGTTTATCAATTCATCAATATCGATTTGAGTACCTACGTGGTGGTGAGTCAAGCCGCAAGTACTCTACTTCAGTTACGAAGACCAAGGCTGCAGATTACGGGCATATTAAATAGTATTCAGGACTTAAGTTGCCCCAACTTAATGTGGAGTCAAGTCGACAGTCAACTTGACAAATACGCTCTTTGGGATTATCACTTGGGAAGATGCGAAGACACAATTTATGCATTTGGTCCATAAGAATCAGCTTCGTGACGTCTACTCAAAAGAAGAATTATTGTTGTCACAAAGGTAGAAATAGTCGAATGGCAAATACTATGGAATCTGACTGGTTTACTGTACGTAGGGATGACGGCATTCTTTCAGTCAAAAAGGTGATTTCCCACAGACGTCGGATACAATACATTAAAGACATGATGCTTTTTCGTGCAGGGAAAGTTGTCAAATTCAACGTTAAAGAACCGTCTTGCATTTTAATGTCTCCTTATAGAATGTCACAAGAATGTTGTCAACCAAAGGGTGTGCGAAGACCTTCAAATTGGGTGTTGAAAGCTATCAAAAGTAACTCAAACCTCAACACAAGCCTGACCGTACAGATCCATTTGAGGAGAATAGATGTTTACATACCATAACCACCTACGATACCCAGAGGATTCATCTATGAGAAAAAGACAGACAGAACAGTTTGATGCGCATTGATGAAACTACACAAGTTTAGCGTTGGTATCTCGATGATGTTCGGTCTGCTCTGATGAATGCTCAAGGGAATCAGAATGGAGTATCTGCCCTAAGACTTTTTGGAGCCAACATGACAAAGCAAATGCAAGAGCTATGATTCAGGCAATTGAAAAAAGGCTAAAGACAAGGAGGATAATGCGGAGTTTGGAAAGATTTGTTGGTGGAAGACAATACGGGGGTGACTTACGGCTACTTCAAAGGACCATATGATTTATCATATGTTTTTCTCATCTTAAAAAGGTCAATCCTCATAAATAATTTTATCTTATGAATATGTTAATTACTAGTGTAGATTTATGGTGAAAAATAAGATGTGCTCGAGTACAAAATTTTCAAGAATTTCTTAGTAAATTCAAAAATTTTCAAATAATTATACTCGGCACCATCTTATAATCCCTCAAAAGTTGAGGGGGAGCAATAATATGTTCCATTCTGCTAGAATACATCATTTTGTCCCCGAACGGTTAATCAATTGATATCCAAAATATCAAGGGATTAACATTTTGGATAAGGGGAGAAAATGTGATTAACCTGGACTTAATGTATATTGACAGAAGTAATCAATTAAAATGGACTCGATGCACTCCACACTTAGCATGTACTACGATTACGATGCACATGTTAAGGGGGAGCTTTTAGTGATGATTAAAAACATTCAAAGTGTAAACCTTTTGATATTTATATCAAACACTTTGAATGAATTTTTCAATGATTTTGGTTTGTAATGGTGATGGAATACCCTAAAAGACCGACCATGTACTTAATTTTATGGAGTTATAAGGTGGTTAGGTATAGGTATTCAAATCCCATGATCCAGCCAGAACCGGAGGGATCTACCCAGGGATATCCACTAGTTAGTGTAGAAGTCCTTAGGTATGATTAAAAAGGAGAAAAAGTGAGAATAGGGAATAATGCCGACTGAGATGGAGCTAACACTGGAACAAACCCAACAAGGTGTTAGTTATGAAGTCTCGGTAAGCATTGAAGGGGTTGAAGAATGAAAAAGAAATGTAAGGATAAAGGGTGAAAAGAAAGAAGCCCTCCATACACTTAGGCAGAAACCGGGTCAATACATATGCTGTCAGAAACATTCAGATGTTGTCTGACATTGAAGACAGTCATGGACCCAGTGACGCTATGCACAACCCTCCCTAGCCACTCAAGGTCTCTCAAAAGACTCTTGTTTCATTTCTCACGGAGATTACACGCATTTCTATCGACTTTCTCACTCCGAGTTAGTTGATATTGAAAAGGTGGCACTCAGCTCCAGCCTCCGATCACTAAAATTAAAAGTGCACAATTGAGTCTAGAGCCAAAAGAGATCATCCATTAATCTCATTAGGACACTTGTCATAATTTAGCTTGTTATCTCACACAATGTGAATATCAAGTAATATCATTAGAGTCCTACGCAAGATCCTTGTGATTTTGCCAGAACATCAGAGTGAATTCATTCACAATGAAGATGGAAATCCTGCTTGAGCCAACATCAAACAAGCTCATGGTAGGTAACTTGTGCGATTCTTTATGAATCAAACTTGTGACAACTGGAAAGAAACGATGGTGCGATTCTATAAGAATCAAACTTGTTCCAGGATATGGATTGACGATTGATGATGAATTTTTGAAATGATTAACACTCTCGATGTGTCACAAAACCACTTTAGCAAGTGACACGTTGATTGATTTTCAAATTGATTTTTCTATATCAATCGGTGAGATAGTAACTCACAGGTTCACTCTTATCGTGCTGTCTGCTTTGAGACGTTCCGATAATGAGAACATGCTGAGTACGATGAATCTAATACTTATGTGTTAGAAAGATTCAATACTACAGCTGGAAATCCTGTCAAGAAGATTCTTCTTAAATTGAATCTATCTGATCATAGGTCGATCCTTACGGATTTGAAGGTTACTCCAACCAAACCTGGGCGAATGACAAAGCCATATTCGTCCCCCCGCTTTATTGCTAACTGTTTTATGCAGGCTATTTAAAGATGGTGGTGGAGGTTCCTGATTCCAGCTGTCTCACAAAGATCCATAGCCACATGCTCATACCCTACCGACAAATGAAAGCTCAAGTACATGTTTCAAGACTTCCGCTACTCTGATACTGCACGTCTTTCTCGAAGACGTCTTTCTCGAAGTGACGAAGTGTTAAAGATTAAAGAAATTCAAGAAAGATGCAACATTAAAGCTTTTCAAGTCAACAAATCAAGAAAGGTATGAGCATGTCGGTCCAGAAGTCACAAGTTCACAAGATGGCAAAGTTTCAAGATGGCAAAGAGATTGTGCTTGGTTGATGATCTCAAGATGCTCAAGATCACAATGTCAAATACAAAGCTCAAGGAACAAGCTCAATCCAGAAATCAATATGACCACTATACATACAACACAGAGAATTAAAAAGACGAGCTAAAGACTAAAGACAAAGCATAGATTCTAGGCTTAAAGTATTGTAAAATGAGTGACCATCCCATGGGGAATTGTTGGAAACAACAAAGTAGTTGATCCGAACCACTTCCAAGTTGTAACAGGTTTTAGCTCGTAGTTTATGTAATGACTAGATTAGTAATCTAGTCCGGCCCAAGGCCCATGGGAAGCCCATCATAGCCCATGGGCCGGCCTATAGGAAGTATATAAACCCTCTCCTAGTCTTGGAGAGGGGTTGGTTGTTCCATTTGTTACATTCTATCTTAATAAACTTCATCCATTTTCCATCCATTCTCTCTCTAACATCACAACCCAAATCTCACTCTTGTTCTTGGTTTGATCATAAGATTACATGTATCTACAACTCCCTATGAGAGACCAGAAATGGAGGAAGTATGCGATAGATTCTAACGGTCAAACACAACTTGGATGCTCAGTATGGAATTCACCACTGGCCAGAACTAAGAAGGGGAATCTATAGGTATAAGATGTACTATCCTAGCAAAGCTGATGTGCGTTCAGAGCAAAACATCAAGTAGGTAGTAAAGGTTGAGGAATTTAGACATGCTGGCTATAATTCCCTTGAAAATATCAAGATGATCAGAGAAGATGGTAACACTTATGTGTTTTCAGAAGCTGATTACAAAAAACTACACCTCAATGACATTGAAGATCTCTACCTTAAGAAGATTCATAGTATATTCGAGCACCTCAAAGTAAGTATTATGGACTCGTTGTTGATCTTCATAAGGAGAGTAGTAATCAAGTTCAGAGTTGAAGATTTACATCTAGGATTGGAAAGCTATCAGAAACGGTTGAACATCAAGAAACCTAAGCTGACCTGTCCAGGAATTAAAGAGATTGGACAGTATACGTTAGTAAAGGAAACACATAGAGTGTATGGTGTATATGAATGATTTTGGGTGTAAAAAGGTTATGTGAAATTAATAAAGCAGAAGAAGTTATTTGTAATGGTACATTAAGAAAGGTTAAAGATGTGTTGAAAGAGATGTTTTTTTGAACGACAATTTTTCCTATCTCACAAATACATATTTCACACATGCATCTAACGAGGCTTGAACCCAAAACCTTTCGTTTAGTGGGGGAACTCACTTACCACTAGACCAAAGTCCTAGTGGCTGTTGAAAGAGATGTTGAATGGCCATAAACAAAGATTTAACATTATCTATAAATCTATCCGAAGACATTTTGGTAACTGCATGCACAATAGTAAGAATATCAGCCTTCCAAAGTGGATGTCAATGGTTCGAATATAACTAGGTGAAAATTAATCACTTTGTGTCCTTGGAGGTTCACTTGAGCAGACTCCGGGCTACCTAAAAGGGTAATTTCGCTGAGATTAGTCGGCTTACAATATCGAGTTAGAAAACAGGTAAATCAAAAGAAAAAAATTACTAATCATCTTCAAGTTTATATAATATATAAAAGATTTAATGAATCTATTTTCTTCATATGATTTCAATAATCCTCTATAACATAACTTTTACAAGAGTAAAAACAATAATTATATATATACTTTTAAAAAATATCATGTCAAAGCCGTGCATGAAAATTATAACTAGTATCATTCTAAAAGACTATTTTATTAAAAAAAATTAAACATCTTTTGGTATGTATTGTTAATTGTTTCATCGGACCAAAACCTGAAAAAAAACGTAACATTGAGTTAGTACGTTATTATTAAAGAGGGAAAACAATTGAATAAAATATTAGAAGGTTTAACACCCGACAAACTTAAGTGAAATAATATCATATTTATAGTAAATATACGTATCCACATCATGCGAAATGAAATAAATAAAACTAACTTCATCTCGTATTTTCGAAAAACGACGATCCTAGACATTAATGAGATGACATAATTATATCCATGAATAAGACAAATAACTTTTTATAATTGTATATTATACTTTTGATAACGATTTTTTTAGATTAATGTGAGAATGCTCTGGCTAATTTCACAACATTTAATAGTCACTGTATAGAAAAATTAGAGTCTATTTTAGCGTACATTCTTCATTACATATGGAGTAAATTCTAGCCGAAACATAGAAATCTCCATTAATAAGCCTATTAGGGATAACTAATACCTTTTAATATATATGTCAGGATAATAATTCATTTAAAATGATCTAAAAGGAAATACAAATAACATATTTACGTTAATATTGCTTTCTTCTTTCTTTTGCTTCTTTTTCTTCTTCAATCTTTTTCAGACCCGCCGCATTTTCGGCCTACTTCAATGTCTTTTCGTACGGTGCGCATACCCGTCGTTTCACTGACAACTCCTTGGTCTTTTCGTACGGTGCGCGTACCAGTCTTTTCACTGACAACTTCGTGGTACATTCATGTCATGTATCTAATCTTGATATCGACAAATATTACACCTATTATTATGTTGCAACTTTTTTTTCTAAGTTGGTGTTTTATCTTATATAGGCGTTTACTCGAGCATGGAATGATGCATCGTGCATCTAACACACTGGTGGAAACCGGGTCCTTGATCTGATAGGGTCATATGTTCTTGGTGCAGTCGAGTTTAAAGGACCGTGTAAGGGTCCAGTTCATTTTATTATCAAAGGAACCTTAGAAGCTTCAGATAACCCTGCGAATATGTTCGCTTATAAACCCCCCTTAACATTACCTTAAGCGTGTTGACAGTAGTTGGTGGACCGACGATAGGTTAATTGCATTGCATGGGTAGCAGATGTGTTGGCCACATAATGACTGTGCCACCAATCCTCGATGTAAAATGCTTCCTTTTGTAAGTTCTTATTTCCTGTTTTCTTAGAAATTATTCGTAAAATGTTAATAATGTGGTGTAATGGAATTTGATTAGTAGTATAGTTGTTTGTTTATTCACTAATTGCTTTAATGTATATTCAAGATTGTGTGTTTGTAACGGATATTAAGGTCTTTTTTCATGATTAAAGAATTTTACTGACTTTTGTCATTAAAACTATAAATGATACTTTTCTTTTTCTGTGTTTTTAGATCTATGTATTTTTTAAACTGATGTTTTGTTATTGTCCATGGAAACAGACGATGCGGTTTGAGTTCGTAACTAATTCCAGAATAAACTACATTCAGTCGATAGATAGCCGAAGCGGCCATTTCGATTTATGTGGGTGTCAAAACGTGGAAATGAGCAACATTTGGATCAAAGCCCCGTATTCGTCACCAAACACTGATGGCATCCATATGGGGGGCTCATCCCAAATCAAGATTCATGACAGTACCATAATGACTGGTGATGACTGTATATCAATGATATCAGGTACCCATGATGTTGAAATCTGGAATGTCCAATGTGGGCCCGGGCATGGTTTTAGCATTGGTAGCCTTGGTAAGTACAACAAAGAAGAACCTGTAAGAGGTATAACTGTACGAGACTCGAGTTTAAGGGAGACCCAAAATGGAGTAAGGATCAAAACATGGGCATCAGCCACGCCTAACCTTGCTTCGGATATTATTTTTGACAAAATTTTCATGGACAATGTCGATAACCCTATTTTAATCGATCAACAATATTGTCCCCATTGCAATTCTGGGGTAACTCTCTAAACTAACTAAGTTCCTTTTATGTTACGAATTCCATGTTACTATTGTTTCTTAACACGTATGTTTGTTTTTGTGACAGATACAACAATCAAACGTGCAAATAAGGAATGTTACATTTAGTGAAGTGCGTGGCATGTCAAGTTCTCAGCTTGCAGTTAAATTGCACTGCAGCAAAAACGTACCATGTCAAGATATCAAACTCATTAACATTAACTTGGCATATCATGGACCCGATGGACCAGTTGCTTCTTCTTGCATAAATGTGAAGGGAAAATCATATGGCATTTAACTTCCTTCGGGTTGTCTATAGTCCATGATCTTTCACTTTTATGTCTTAGCACGATGACCAAAGAATGTCTTAATACTTCTTTTGGGTTGGTTTAATTGTATAGATCCATGATTGCCTGCCAAGCTTGGTAATAATGTCTTGATTTTGTTTTGACTTGCTTAGAATAAATGAAATTATGAAAATTACACTTAATATCTAGCCTTGATGTTTATTTCTTTTTTCCTATTTTTATACCGAGTTCAAAGTTTATAGCAGAATAAAGTGATCAAGCATCATGCTTACATTAATGATCATGTACGTGATTGTATAGATTTGTCTAACACGTACCTAAAATACGTACAATCAAATATTGATGTATCATCAACTTATTTAACTGTAAGTGATTATTATCACATTTTTCGTATGCTTTAAACAGCTCAAATTCATGTCTCATAAAGGGCAAATAATGGATATTGCTTCTAGCTTTCGTATGCTGTAATATATGTTCATTTGAAAACACTCGTAAATACTAAATATTGTCATGTGTAATAAAGTATAATATCTAATCTGATGCAGGCCCAAGTATTGAAGAACGGGTCATTTTATTTCTGGAGGCCAAGATCGTGTAATAAAGGTCCCCCCTTTATCAAAAGGCATAACTTGGGCTCAGATAATCCCTTTCATGCCCACGACCAGCCGTTTCGAAGCTTGGAACGAGAAGAACGACGTAGTAACCGAACGTAGTTGGGCTACCGGAGTTTCGAGCCTTGAATCATTATATTTTAGGAGTTATTTATATTTTCATGTTTTTTTGAGAATTTTGGACTTTTGTTTTTAGCATAACTTTCGGCCCGTTTGTCTTTTGAGGCCCGTTTCAGTTTTGCTTTCCTATTTAATAATTGTATTGTAACCCTAGCTATTCAGTTCAAGAAATATAAAAAGTCCAATTTTGGCCGTTTTGCTAAATTTATCCTAATAATCGGTATTCGTGTGAATCAACGATTGTTGGAAGAATCAATCCTGGTATTCGTGTGAATCAACAGGGTCGATTTGTGTTATCTCGTTTTGTTAGACTACATCATAATCTTTGGCATAAATTTATAACTTTTTTAAAGACCATAAATATTAAAGCTTCGATTGTTTTAAATGCTTTTACTGGACTTGGTCCTGCACAGATTCTTATGTCTTATTTGAGCCATGTTTAGGACTAACTGAACGGGCCCAAATTTAATCTTTATTTAGTTCTTTTCCATGTCAATTACCATAGCCTAGCAAGATGTAAATAACGTTTAATCACAATGATTCATCTAATGTTTTTCTTTCAACCAAATTCTTCACTACAATTAACTAGTTTTAATGCATGTGCACGCATAAGGCTTAAATATTATGTTCTTTTTAAATTACATGTTTATTTTTAATTTTTTATGTTTTATAAGTTATGTTATAGAGTATTATCGAAATATATAAAGATAATAGATTCATTAAATCTTTTATATATTACGTAGTATATGAACTTGAGGATGATTACTTATTTTTTTTTCTTTTGATTTATGATTTATGGTCACTTAAATTACACCTTCATATATATATATATATAATATATAATAAAATATATATAATATATAATAAAATATATATAATAAGGATAATCTAAAAATAATCAATAAAATCCGAGAGTAGTATATGATATTCTCGGGTCGTTTATCCCCAACGAGGAGCGAATTGGAAAGTCGATAGTTGGTTTGATATTGATGCTTGAATGGAAAAAATTTGGATATGGTTTTTCTAATTAAAATGCAAAAACAACTAAGGAAAACCTATAAACGAAAGCTAGAATGATTAAATCCTAAAACGTAGACGGGAAAGTACAAACGCGAGTAAAGAAAAACTAAATTATCAAAAAATTCAACCCTAAATGATTTTTTAGTTAAAACTTATAAAACTATAAAAATTAAGTAACTTTTAAAAGGACAGAAAAATAAATTTTTAGAACTGAAAAATAAATAGGAAAATAAGCACAAAAAGATGGCATAATTGCTTTTCACTAGAGATCTAAAAAAAAAAATGCAAAACTGGTAGGCCATGTTAAAGCTAAATAAGCTTATGAAAAATGCAAAAGAAGGCAAATACAGCTCATCTATCCAACCTAGAATAAGCATATCAAAAAATAAACTAGGGATAACAGCCAAATAAAGCCAAAAATAAGCAATAAAACTCATCAGTAACTAACTGAGAAGTTAGTACTGCTAGCCTTTAACTTAAGTACTCACTAGCTAGTCTTAATAAACACAATCAAATAAGAAAACAAGCACATCAGCTAAAACAGATATTTAACTACCCCTAATAAGCACTCAAGCATAAAAATAAGCAACTAGAATAAGCTAGAATGGCAAATAACTAAAAAACTGATAAAACTCGTAAAATTACTTTAAAAGGCTGAATAAGCTTAAATAAGCTCAAAAAAAACTAAAAACATTAAGCTAAAATGGGCTTTAATTTACTCTAAAAAAGCTAAGCCCAATCCTAAATAGAGGCAAAATAATAAGCTAATAAGCAAAAATGAACTAACAGTACTAACAGTATTAACTACCAGTACTAACTTGGAGTTAGTACTGTTAGTTGAAAAATCCAAAAGAGAACTAGCAGTACTAACTATGGGTTAGTACTGCTTGTTCCAAACACCCCTTAAAGTTTTCAAAAGTCATTTTTTTTATTTCAAGCTGATTTGATCCTAAATTGTTAAAAACAGATTATCAAATAACAATATAAGGCACTTATAAGCAGATTTCAATCAATAATAAGCACTTAAATAAGCTAAATCAATCCAACAGTATTAACTCACTTACTACCAGTACTAACTAAGAAATTTGCACAAATCATTTTTAAACTAAAGTCTAAGCTAGATAAGCACTAAACATCATAACAAAGCATAAATAAGCAAATATAAACCAATAATAATAAGTATTAATAAGCAGATCTATTAAATAAGAAAAAGAAGAGAAAGAGAGACTTACAACACCCTTGCTCAAAACAGGGTTAAATAAAGAGTCTACAAGCTCTAGCTTGTATAAAACAAGCTAGTGAGAGTCCATAAGCCCATCCCTTTTTGGCTTATCATCCAAATATTAAGCTGTGGTATTTTTGGGTGATTTTTTTTCTTTGTGATTTTTGGTAAAAATAACTTAAGCAACGCAAAACTAGAAAACTTTCATTGTTTAAGTGTAGACGGTTTAAAAGAGTTAAAAGAGCTTTTGTAAACTTAAATGGCTTTTAGAACATAAAACTTAAGAAATAACTTTTTAACATAAAATACCTCCAAACTTTCATTAACTTAAAAAATTACAATACTTGGGAATTTAAAAGTGCATAAAAACTGACTGAAACTAACTAGGTTAAAAAAACTACTTATCACCCCCGGTAAGGGCTTACAACTGCCCTATTTATACAAGAACTAAGAAGATTCTAGGTCTTGGCTTGTGCTTCTTTGTAGAGACAGCTCATGTAGTGTGTTTCTTTGGTGAGGAGAAGCTCAATATCATCCTGGCCATCAATTTGCCTTTGTCCCTAAGTAAAACGATCACAGCCCTTAAAATCTTGTTGTTTTCTTCGAACCAATGGAGGGGTTCGGGATTGCCAGCTTGTTCATTGATCCATGTGGGGTGTGGGGTTTATAGTTTTAATGAGTTTTTGTTTGTTTGCCAGAGGTAGGAGACAATGAACAGTACTTGGGTACTGTTCATTGGCGGGAAAAAGGGGTTTATGTCTGTTTGTTGGAGGGTGCAGGGGAAAGGTTTGTGGAGTTGGCAAAACGAGCCCTCCAAGTGTAATGTTGTTGTTTGCAAATTAAGGTCCTTTGGGGATTATAAGTTTATGGAATAGCAGTTTGGGTCCCAAGATTTATAATGTTGTTTAAACATAGTTAGTCCCCCAATGACAAACATGTTAAGGGTTTTTATTGTTTGGGCCGGTTATAAGATTTGGACTTTGGGCCTTTTAAAGTCTTCATTAAATATATTAATGGGCTTGTCCGGCCCATTTAGTATTCTTTGGTGTCGGCTCGGGTTTTGACCGTTGACTTTTCTGGGTTGACTTTTGACTTTGACTTTCTTGGACATTGCTTCAGTTTGACTTTGGCTTTTTTCCATGCTTTTCCATTCTGTGCTTGATTTTGTCGTGTTTGGCTTTGTTTTCGTCCCTTGTTCTTGATATCCCCGTTTTTCCAGCCTGCACAAAATAAGTGAAAACATACAAATACAATGTATTTTTGGTACATTTTGGGTCATTTAAGTCCGATTTTAATGGTGAAAGGTATGTATAATTAAGCACATACCAAAATCCCCCATACTAAGACATTGTCGTGTCCTCAACGGCAATGCTATAAGTTAAGCACTTAGAAAACTAGAATCTTGATCCGCCTCTACTAGATTAACCTCCAAAAAGTAGCTAAGTGTTTGTCAAGGAATTTAAAGACTCATAAGTTTTGAAAATCCTCGTTTTTACCATTTTATATATACACACTTATACCTACAACCATATTTTTTGTATTTTTTTCATCGTATTTTTTGTAGATTCATATAAAGCAACTAATTAAACGTTTTGACATTGTTATATTATAACTTTACAGGTATTCATAGAACAAGATGCATTTCGATCCAATAATGCCCCAAAAAAGGATAATTCATACGATCCGACTTTCACTTATTCCAAACCAAGCCTAAAACAAAATCAATCGTAAAATATGAGTTAAGAAGCTAACTCTACTCATATTTACAACTTGGAACTTTTATCGCTCCCACAATGATAATATCTTAAGTGTATGTGCATTTTGAATTTTCAACCATGGATCAATGTTTGCAATAATTCTATTTTCACCAACGTTCCACCCTAGAATAATAAGTTAGAAGGCGAGATCATCCATGTTAGCGACTTTCGTCTCGGCACATCCCAGACCTTGCGGTTTAATGTGACCATATGCTAATGACACCCACATAAAAAAAGACTAGTACGGGACTCACTACCTTATGTTTTCATAAACTCTTAGTTTTCCGTATGCACATAGCATATAAAAATAGAATAGGCCAAAGTTCAAAAGCATATTTGAATTTAACAAAAAGAAATCTTTTATTCACACTTAATATTAACTCATTTATGCAATTTGTAACCCTCGACCTTTTAGAAGGCTGCAACATCGGTTGTGAGCCGGCAAGATGCAGCAAACTTTTATCATCTTGGAGATATTATTATTACTATGGGCTTTCTTTAGAAGGTTGTGAGCCGGCAAGATACAACAAACTTTTATCAGCCCACAGTTGATATTTATTATATTTTTGCATTTTTCATCTTTTATATATATATATATATATAGGGAAAACGTCTTTTTTGAAAAAATTCATAGAAATAAATTTGAACTAAGGCATAGTTTTTTTGCTATATACTAACATAAAAATTATTGATTTAAAGTTTAATCTCCAAAGTAGCAACGTATATTAATCATTTAAGAGCTTATGGGAGAAAAAGCGACAAATTACACACATGAGCTCTTAAGATTTCCAAATAATCCTTGTTTAGCATCCAACTCATACTTAACACTATCATTTTTCGTTCTTCGCTAATATTTGTGAACGCTTAGTCTAAAAGTTAAGGAACAAGCTAGAGCTCAACACGCTCGATCGAGTCAAAATTTACTCTTATTCTACCCAGCAGGAAAGTCAAAATTGTGACAAAACACTTATTTTATTTTTGAAAAATTTTAATTTTTTTTTTTGAAATTTTGGTGGTAAAAACGGGATTACGTGAGAAACAACGGCTGCAGGCACAATCAAATCGAAGATCCCCCCCCCATACTAGAATGAAACATTGTCCTCAATGTTTTACGAAGGGTTTCTACATAAATCCTAAGCCGTTTATGAATTATGCTTAAAGATAAACGTTAGTTGATAAGATTAGGATATCGGGATTCCCAAATGAAGCTGAGGATTGTGAAGCTCTTGTGATCGAAGGACAAATACTGCGAGTACAAGAGGCTTCAAAAATCCGGGACATCCTGGTCAATATAGCACAAAACACAAACGTGGAAAAAGGTAGAGGCAAGCCTCCTCACAACAGCTAAACACTTATTCATTACTAAGCTAGCATACTACTACTACTGATAAACTAGGATAAGCATGGGGTGCCTCCCACGAAGCGCTTGTTTAGGGTCACTAAGCTTGACCCAATTCCCTGAATTTAGTTGTCCTTAGGGAAGGTTTGGAGGTCCGGGATATCCATAGCAGGGATATCACCTCCAAAGTAGTGCTTGAGACGATGACCATTTACTTTGAAGTTTGGCCCGGAGTTTTGGGATAACTCAACGGTGCCATACGGGAAAACTTGAACAATGGTAAATGGTCCTGACCAACGGGACTTCAACTTGCCGGAGAAAATTTTCAATCTTGAGTTAAAG
Source organism: Tanacetum coccineum (assembly GCA_026074375.1). Lineage (NCBI taxonomy): Eukaryota > Viridiplantae > Streptophyta > Magnoliopsida > Asterales > Asteraceae > Tanacetum > Tanacetum coccineum. The sequence goes on from BQNB010025908.1 coordinate 30,906, forward strand.
AGGAGGACTTGATCACCGACGTTGAAAACGCGGTTTTTGATCTTTGCGTCATGAATCCTCTTAGTTTTCTCTTTGTAAATCAAAGAATTTTCATAGGCTTGATTGGTATGTGCTTAATTACACATACCTTTTACCTTTAAAAATGAGCTAAAATAACCAAAAACAGACTTAAAATGCCAAATATATGCTTGTTTTGCTAATTGTGTTGTGCATCGGTAGATGACATGCCTTTCCATATACAAGCTTGTACGGAGCACCCGATGGGTGTTTTGTACGCTGTTCAGAAGGCCCAGAGATCGTCATTCAGTTTGTTCGACCAAGAGGCACGATTTTCGCCCACTGTCCTTTCAAGAATTCGGTTTTAAACCTCGATCTTGTACTTCAAATGCCCTTGTCTGGGGATGATACGCGGTGGAGAGACGATGAGTGACTCCATATTTAAGCATGACCTTTGCAAACTGGTCATTGCAAAAAATGTGTTCCACGATCACTGATGATGGCACGGGGAGCACCAAATCTGGCAAAGAGAGATTTAAGAAATTTGCAAACTACTCGGGCGTCGTTGGTGGGGAGCGCCTTTGCTTCAACCCATTTTGACAGATAGTCGACAGCCACAAGTATGTATTTGTTGCCTTTAGAAGATGGGAAGGGTGGGTGATCATGAACTACGCGCGAAACTCACCCATTTCTTTATGTGGTAAATAAACATAAACATATATATATGTAAATATATAAAAACTACACAACAAAGGTCAGAACTCACGAATTCAAGAAAACCGGAAGCAGTATAGAGTGTTCCCGGGTCGTTATGTCCCAACGAGGCATAGAGATGGATTATCGAAAACGATTGATGAATTATGTTTGAAATGACAGGGGTAAGATTATGAATGCACTGACACTGAATAGCAAATGACCTTTGCAAATATAAACAAAGGAAAGATACTTGAACAAGAATCAAAGCTACGAAAAGGCAAAAACACTTGTAAAAACTTTAGACTAAGGCATAAGCAAGCTCAAATAAACTTAAGGAAATCAAATTAGCTAACCTAACTCTTAAATAAGGTAAATTACAATAAAGCAATTTAGCTTAAATTAAACAAGTATAAACAAAACAGTACTAACAACATTACTAACGTTTTAACTACCAGTACTAACTTGGAGTTGTACTGTTGGATAAAAGTTTAGCTACTGTTAGCTTAGGTTAGCTACTGCTAAGCTATCAAGACTCAAAGAATTAATAATAAGCAAACATGCTAAAACAGGATGTTCACCTAACCTTATTAGCAATAGAATAAACCCCCCCCCCCCAAAAGAAAATATAAGCTAAATGCTACAAACTGATACTTAATGAAAATACTTTGAAAAGGAAATAAAAATAGCAAACAGTAAAGGAAATGGTTTAATCTACTCTAAAGGCTAAGGAAGAATCTTAATCAAGCTGAAATAATAGCTGATAAGCTAAAATGACCTACCTGTAATAACAGTTTTAACTGACTAGTACTAAACTTGGAGTTAGTATCTGCTAGTGTTAGTTATTGCTGTACATTTGAAATCCAAGGAAAATGAACTAACTATGTACTAAAACTTTGACGTTAGTACTGGTAGCTTTTAAGTTAGTGTTGGTTCCAAAGTGAACTAGCAAGTCTAATACGAGTTAGTACTGCTAGTTGAAAATACCCCTTAAAAATCATTTTTCTTTCAACTAATTAAAAACAAGATTTTCTATTAACAAATGAGGACTTTATAAGAATTTTGATTAAGTTTAAGCACTTAAATAAGCTGAAATGGCCTAGCAAGTGTTAAATCAAAACTAACAGTGCTTAACAATTGAACTACAATCAAATAAGAAAAAATAAGAAAAGAGAAACCTTCAACACCCTTTTGCTCAAAACAGGGTCAAACAAAGATTATACAAGCTCTTGCTTAAGACAAGCTAGTGAGAGTCCATAAGACCATCCAGTTTGGGACTTTAATCCAATAATTTAAGCTGTGAGTGTATTTGAGAGTGTTTTTTGCAAATTTTTCTCTTAACTAGTTATCTTTTTATCATGTCTTAATGAAACAGCTTATAAGTAAGCTGTGGTGAGAGCTTTTGATACAAAAACAATATGATTAAGAAACTTACACTTGGAATTGTAAAATTGGCTTAAAAACTTCAAACTTGCATTAATCTGAGGTGTTACAAAGTGTAAGTATAAAGTGTGATAGACTTTGATATGTTAAACTAAGATTAAAACTAATTTAGTTATAAAAATTAAAAATAGATGCCTCAAAGGCTTACAAAAGCTCTATGTTATAGCCGATAGTCTTGGGTCTTGCGCTTGTGCTTTCTTGGAGAGATAAACCAAGTGTGCTAGTTGTGTGAGGTGATTTAGAGCAAATCCCAGCTTTGATTTCTTTTGAGCTTCTTTGGGAGACAATCTCAGCCATCGAAAGCTTTAGGAATGGAGGGGATTGTCAACATAGACTTTATAAAGCTGGGGGGGAATAAGTAGGTGGTGAAATGATTTGTAGGGTGTTGAGTGATTTTGCAGGAGAAGTATGGGAGCACCCCCCCCCCCTAAATGGTGCTGGCTGGTTTTGGTATTGGAGGGAGATTGGGAAAGGTTTATAAAGTTGGGCTTGTGACAGAGGAGGTTGAACGATGATTCGGGTATGTTTGGTTTGTGTACAGAAAAGGCCACTCCACCATCTTTCTTCTTTCATTTACTTTTTCCATTTCTTTCTTTTATAAATGAAGTTTCCCAAATTTATCATAATCAGCCCCCTATGTGTTATATATAATATTACTTAGGGGTTTGCATTTTCGACCCTCATGGTTTTATTTCTTTTTTTTTTGGGGGCGAGAGGCTGTGGGGGTGGGGGCTTTTTTCTTTCGGAGTTGACTTGACTTTGATTGGGCTTTTTTTTTCTTCGCCACCACTTTTCTCATCCCTGTCCGGTTTTGTCGCTTTTGCTTGGTTTTTCGTCTTTTTGTAGTATCCGTTCTGCACACACAATTAGCAAAAACATGCATATATTTGGCATTTTGAGTCCGTTTTTGGTTATTTAGCTTGTTTTAATAGGTAAAAGGTAAGTGTAATTAAGCACATACCTAATTCCCCCAAACTAAGATGCTTGCGTGTTCCCTCGCAATGATATGAAGTAAGCACTTGAGAAACCTAAAATCTAATCTACTCGGAACTATAACTTGGAAGTTGACAAGTGTTTATCAAAGGATTAATGGAATCAATTAGCCTTGACAAGTCCGGCTCTCACCAATTTTTATATTTGCACAAACTCACTCTTAATTTTTTTTTCAATACTTGTGGTGACTTCCTTTATTTAACAACATTGGGATCTTAGAATGAGAACACGTTTCATAGAATATCCACGGCGTCTGCGGATAATTTCATCGTACCCGATTGTTTTTTTTCACAAGTCCCAAGCTAAGTCAATTAAACAAGATCATGGCGATATAAGTTTAGATGTTAAAGCCCTCAACTTATGACTTGTGAACGTTTTTACTCCAACATGGTATATGATTTGAATGTGTGTGATCGTTTCAACCATAGATCACTTATTTTCATAGTGCATATTCCAAGATGAATCACGACTCAAAGAAACTACTTATAGGTCTTGATAAACTTGATTTTAAAAATGAACTGTTTCTAAACATTTTTATCATTTTACTATAAGTTTTAAAGTAGATTGTGTTGCTTAGTTTGTAACATCCTACCTAGGATCCTCGCTCCATAGTTAGAGATATCATATAACAACGACCGGTGTTCTTAGTTTGAAAACCCACCCCTGGCTTGCGTAGTGAGAAATCAATCAACACCTTCTTCCCTAATATGGCTAAGAATCGGTTGTCTTATTTGAACCTCTCACTAGACCTTTATTCCAAGTGAGTTATCACAACACACCAAATCCTAGAGTAAAGACGTCTTGTTTGCACCCCCACCTCGTGGTTAGGCGGAGAGGGCATATCACGGACAAATCTTTTACTAGCTCCATATGACAAATGTATGTTATCTGGAATAATTACTATTTCATTCATTTTAGCTATTCATACGTATCATGCTATTTGGCATGTATTATCTTTCGAAACTTGCTTTTAAAGAATCAGTTACAAATTTGGGACGCTTTTTCTGAAACATCGATTGACTTAGTTGACAAGCAAAAGTATGATTAGTGGACTTAGTAGCTATGGTGAGAAAAAGAAAACAAGTATATTCATATAGTTTGGAGACGAATCTTGATTAACTCATAAACTTATATTTAACTCTATTCATTTCTTGTTCTAACCTTTTAAATTCAACGAATAGAATTCGTGAAAGCTCGGCCTGAGGAATACTAGGGTCATACGCCCCGATCCGAGTCAAAAAATTTTCTCATTCTATCCAAAAGAAAGTCAAAACTGGTGAAATTTTTTAAATTTTTACATTTTTTTTTGGTATTTTTGCAATAATTGGTGAAAAATACGGGATTAAGTGGTAACAATGCTGCAGTAGCATCAAAATCGAAGATTACCACCCCCCCCAAATAGTATAACATCGTTCCCCCATCAAGTTTATGGAGGGTACTACGTTTCTAAGCCGTTTATGAAGTATGCCAAATGATAAAACGTTAGCTCGATTAGAGTCGGGCTTTCGGGATTCCAAATGAAGTGAGGATTTGAAGCTCGATGATCGAATATACAATCCGTGAATAGAGGCCTTCAATTCCAGGTAATCATAGACAACAACAACAACACGAAACACGGGTGATAGAAAAGACAAGCTATCTCACACAACAAAAAACACTTATTCATATAATTACAACTACAGATAAGCATGGGTTGCCTCCCATGAACGCGCTTGTTTAAGGGTCGCTATGCTTGGACCGTCACCTGAATTATTGGACATTAGGGAAGGTTTGGAGATCCGGGACTACCAATTATGGTACGTCCCCTTCAAAGTAGTGCTTAATACGATGACCATTCACTTTGAAATTCGGCCCGTTGGCTTGAGATAGCTCAACAGTGTCGTAAGGAAAAACTTGAGTGATGGTGAATGGTCCCTCCCATCGGGAATTTTAGTTGCCCGAGAAAATCTTCAATCTTAAATTAAAAGTGGAGACTCGATCACCGACGTTGAAAACGCGATTTATTGATCTTGGAGTCATGGATTCTCTAATTGTTTTTTCCTTATAGATCAATGAGTTTCTAGGCATGATCACGATGTTCGTAAAGTTCATTGAGTTGCAACTTTCGGTGATCAACCGCAGTAGAAAAGATAAAGTTTGCTTGTTTTTAAGGACCAATAGGCTTTGTGCCTCAAGCTCGATCGGAGATGGCATGCCTTTCCAACCACAAGACTTGTAAGGAGTACACCCGGATGGGCGTTTTGTAAGCTGTGCGGAAGGCCCATAGAGCATCATCAGTTTGTGCCGACCAGGAAGCACGGTTTTCACCTATGGTCTTTCAAGGAACGTTTCAAACCATGATTTGACACCTCGACTTGCCCACTTGATTAGTGGATGATACGCGTGGAGAGGACGGTGGTGACTCTCATATTTTCTGCATGACCAAATCACCATTTTACAATGCATAAAAATATAACCTCTAATCTAAATAAATTCTAGTTTTCAACCAAATATTCTGCATATATCAAAAATCCAAATCAACCCTACACATTCAACAATTATTTTCTCTATCAACCACTCCAAAATTACCATTCTATCAACTTTCCCCTCTACACTCATATAAACCTAAATAATCCTTTAATTTCCCAACCATACAAATCCCCCCTACCCCTCAACCCCCCAATTCATCTAAAATCTTAAACCACCCTAAATCTCCTAAAATAATACTAATTCCCTCTACCCTAAAAATCCACATATTTAAATACCCATTATTTCCCCCCCTTCCACCTCAAAAAAATTCTTTAATTAAATCCCCCATCATACCATATTTACAAACAAAAAAACAAACAAAAAACACAAACAACCCCCCAAAAAAAAAAAAAAATGAACCCCCCCCCCCCCCCCCAAAACACCCCCCCCCCCCCACCCCCAAATATAAACCCCCACCCCCCCCCCCATTTTATTTTTTACTTAATATTATTTATTATTCTAAAATATATATTTTGTATTTTTCTTTTTGGTGATTTTTTCTTAACTACTTAACTTTTTAAGTCACTAATTGAAAACTGCTTATTATTAAGCTATATTGGAAGCTTTTTTTTCTTAAAACACAATTAAACACAAATTAATAACTTAGAACTTGGAATTTAAAGATTTGGATTTAACTTATAAACCTCAAATTTTCATTAAATCATAAAAACATTACAAAGCTGAACATAAATGATTAAAATAAGCTGAAAGTAAATTAGATTAAAACTATATTAAGCTACAATGCCTTAAAGGCTTACAAAAGGGTCCTATTTATAGTTGAATTCTACATAGCTTGGTCTTTGGGCTGTGTTTCTTTTGTGAGAGACTTCAAGAGTTGTTTTTGTTGTGTGAGGTGAATAACAAAGCTAATCCCAGCCCTTTAAATCAACTTGTGCTTCTTTATGAGTAATCTCAGCCATCGAAAAGCTTGGAAAATGTTGGGATTGCCAACTTGGCAATGTTAAAGTGGTTAGGGCTGATAGTGGGGTGGAGGAGAAGGTTTTATCCATGGTGAAATGTGGGGTTGCAGGGTAAAAGATGGGGGGGGGAAACACGTGAGGTGTTCTTGGGTTTTGGTTGGCGGGAAAATCTGTTTTGAAGTAACAGGGAAAGAGTTTAGAGGTTTGTCACTTTTAGTCCCTCAAGGAAATAAGGTTGATTGCAAACTTGGTCCTTGTGGTGATATAGGTTTGAGGGTTTGGCAAAAATGGCCCCTCAACCTTTTTAATACAACTCTAGGGGTTTGGCAGTTTTGGCCCCTAGAGTTACATTTTCAGTAAATTACAAATTCAGCCCTTTTCTTTTTATTCTTGTAATACAACTTTGAGGTTTGCCAATTTTAGTCCCTTAAGTTGTATTTTCTTTACTTGGTTGACTTTGACTTTGTCGGGGTTGACTTTCCAGTTGACTTTTTGACTTGGTTAACTTTTGGCTTCGGTTTGACTTCGTCTTTTCACACTTTTCCACTCCGTGCTCGGTTTTGTCCGTTTTTAGCTTTGTTTTTGTCCTTTTCTTGATTATTCGTTTTCTGCACAATACAAATGCAAAACATACAAATACGATGTATTTTTGGTACGTTGTTAGTCATTTAAGTTCGTTTTTAATGGAAAATGGTATGTGTAATTAAGCACATACTAGTAATACTTCGCACAGTTTATGTCCTTGTAATGTTTCACACGTTTTATGTCCTTGTAATGTTTCACACGACTTAAGTGAAATAGGCAGAGTTTTGTTTCGCATAATTACTTATTTTGCACACTTGTTACAAACCTGTTTCGCACACTTTATTACAATAACATATTTCGCACAAGGTATTGAACAAACATATTTCGCATGAATGTTACAATTTTAGCAGAGTTTTGTTTCACAAAATTACGTATTTTGCACGAGTGTGACATAACCTATTTCGCACAATAACATAAATCGCACAAGCATTACACTAACATAAATCGCACGATTCAAACATAAATCGTACGATACAATAGAAACACAAATCGCACGAACCAAAACTCTTAAAAAATACCTAAAACCTGTCCTTTTTGACATTTTTTCTTGATTCCTTTTATACAAGTAAGTATCTTAGGCCTAGATCTTGCTTAAAAACATAAACTTTAAGGTTTTTAAACCCAAAATCTTTAGGTTTGATTATGTCGCACGCGTTACCAAAAACAAACCAAAAATAACCCAAAAACCACAATCTAAATGCACACAATCTCACGATATCACCCCATGGAGACTGATACCAATTGTAGAATATCAATCACACAATAATCTATGAAAATGAAGAAAGAAATATAGAGAAAGAAAGATTGGTTGGACACTTCTAGAGAGAGAAACAAAAGAGAGAATATTAGATTATGAAATGAGCCAACACCCTCTCCATGGGATGAAGAGGGCTTATATACGTCCTTACAAGGGCCGGTCATGGGCTTATTGTCCCATAGATTTGGCCCGGTTAGCTTACGTTTACATAATTATTAACTACGAGCTACGAAATACATATTAGGAGTGTCTGATACCTTTTCGTATTTCTAACACTTTCTTTGAAGTTCGAGTTCTAAGCGAAAATACTTAGAAGCCAAAGTTTTGAGCAAAATTTTGAAAAGTTATCGAAAAATTATGCTCGAAAACAAGAAGATTTCTCTTCTTTTGAAGGTAAAGCACACTGAAACGTACACTTTCCTTTTATTTGAAAAACCGAGTTATGGTCTGAAAAAAAATCAAAAGTCATTATTTTGAAGCACGGGTTGTAATCTGAATGATTACAAGCCATCGACTTGAGCTATAAAACTTTAAATGTTTTGATTGAATAGCTCAAGACCAAAAAGATTTCTCTTTTCGTTGTTAAGGATAAACGCACTGAAGCGTACATTTTCCTTTTCTTTGAGACACGGGTTGTAATCTGACATTTGATTACAAACCATTATGACATAGAATTAGACAACAACCTTTGGAACCCATTTAAGCATGGTGCTAACGGGTTTGCCAAGTTTTGAAAACCATTTAAAAGTTGTGTCAAGTCGATGTAAAGAAGTTGAGTTCCAACAAGGACTTAAAACCGGTGTTTCTTTTGGAAACAACTCTCGTGGAATCAATGGAGATTTAAAATTCCTTTTGATTTTCCATTGATTATTGAAACTCGATGTTTCTTGTGGAGTTTTAAATCTTGTTGATGAAGAATATTTTCATCTGTTATTCATATTTGGTGTATCATTCCAAAAATTCATTTTTAAAATGTTTGAAAATCTTTCATTGTTTTTTATGTTCGAAGCAGATTCATTCTTCTTTTATATTGAAAGCATTTCTGATTTATAAAATTTCAAAGAGTTTGAACGACTTTGATTTGGTCTCCACACTTGTTTTACCAGTGTAAAACGAGAGTGTGGAGTTTCAAAACCTTGATTCTTTGCATTTAAAGCATTTGTCTTAAAAACCTTTTGAGGAGTAGGTGTTTTAAAAGTTTGAGATTTCTTAGAAAACTTTCAACCTTTTTTCAAAGAATAGGTTGTAAAAGAGAAACCCTTTTTGAAAATAGTTTTGCCCGTGTGAACCTTTTCTGAAACACTTACTTTAGGTTTTGATGTGTTAAAAACTTTAATTTTCCTTTTTGTCCGGTTAAGAGAATCAAACTCTGCCTTTAGAGCATTATATGAAGTTCTCAACTCATTGTATTCTTTTTGATAAGAATGAAGATCTTGTGAATTGTGATGCCAATTTTAATTCTAAAGACGTGATTTGTTTCAAAAATTAATCTTTTTTCATTTTTAGGCAAAGACTGTGCAGTGACTGGTTTTGACAAATCTTTTTACGTAACAACTTTGGGAGTAAACCATGATTTTGAAATTTGATCATTTATCAAAAGTTTATCAGCAGGTTGTTGGGAAAAACAAGTCAAAAGGTCAACGTACTGCTAAGCAAAAGGTCAAAGTACTGCTAAGCAAAAGGTCAAAGTACTGCTAAGTAGAAAGTCAAGGTACTGCCAGTCAAAGATCGAAGTACTGCCGTGGATAAAGGAATCTTAAAGGATTATCACTTAAATGGTTATAGTAATTATCTTGTAACAGTTAGTTTAATGATTAGTATTGATTAGTGTTTATGTCATACAAGGACTGTACATCTACTAGAGGTTATCCTTATGTTTATAAAAAGATCTCTAGGAAGATATTAAGATATAGAAAAACACGAGTTAAGAATTATTAGTATTGTATTAGGGATCTGCAATTTAGGCAGATTCAAAAGGTTTATAATAGAAATCGTTTGAGAAACTATTGTGTGTTCTTCTTAAGTACTGCCAACTAGATTCCGCATAGTTGACAGTATATCAGTGTTTCATAAAGGAATATCGATCCTACAAGTGGTATCAGAGCCTTAAAAGGATAAGAGATTTGAAACTAGAAGAAAAACAAAAGGAATTAGATCAAGCCTTAAAAGAACGAGATGATTTCAAAGTAAAACTTGAGAAATGGTCAAATGCTTCTGTACTTCAAAATGAAGTCCTAAACAAACAAAGATATGTGTTTGATAAGTCATGTATTGGGTTTGGGATTGAGTCTAGCAATAGTTTGGAAAGTGACATTTCATCTGGGGATGACACTTTGACTGATTCTGCGTACGAAAATTTCAAAAGAGAAAAGGCCTACAAAGCAGTACCACCACCTACAGGTACAATTATTCCACCTAGGGCAAATGTCTCCTTTACAGGGATAGATGAACTAGCCATTAGGAATAAAGTTGTTAATCAAGAGAAAACAAAATCTAGTCAATCAGCAATTGATAGAAATAAAGTCATAATTGAAGATTGGGTTGATAGTGATGATGAAGAGACTGATGTTTCAGAAAGTCAAAAGGAAACTGCTTTTAACTCAGAGAATAGTGAAACATCTTTTGAAAACAGGTCACCAAACAGTCAAAACAGTGTTGGTCAAGAATCTAGGACAAAGGGACTTGGGAACAAAGGGGGTAAATTATGTTTTGTATGTTACAGTCCTAATCATCTTATTAAGGACTGCAATCTACATGAAAGAACCTTCCAACACACCCAAACTCATAAATCTAAGGGAACACAGGGTTCAAGGGACTAAGACCAGTTTGGAACAACATCCAAAGAGTGAAACATAGTTAATTTCGCAAGAAACTCTCGGTACCCTCCACAAAGGAATACTTTATTCCTCTTCAGCAAGTAATGTACAAAGGGATTGGGTTGTATAAGTACTGCTAGACAAAAATTGGACACAACTTGTACCTTCAATAAGTACTTGTCTAATGTGACTTATCAAGGTACTGCTAGAGTAACCACAGTCCATTACTTCTGTCACGATAGTACTGATGGAAGTAATTATCGAAGGATGGATATTGTAGAAGACTTGAATCTCAAGTTACTCACCATCTTCCGAGGTTTTACCACAAGGACTCCTCATAGACCAACAATGACCATGATCTGTGTTAATCGATCTGGGTAAAAGTGATAGGAAGTACTGTTGAGATCCGCAAGCAGTTCATCTCACAACTCGTCAAAAAGAGTGCCAATATAAGTCCAAAAAACAAAACATGGAAACCAAAAGGGAAATATCTAGATTTGTGGAATAGGTTGGTAATGGATATTTTTACACACTCAAGCAATTTGAGTATTGTAACTCCATTAGGGTATCCAAGTTCAGTTTTGACTTGGGTCCCTAAAAAGAGTCTAATTCTTTAACTGTTTGTTCCAGGGCAATCCAGGAGAGGATCTCTCAGGCTTTGCTTATCATTGACAGTGGATGCTCTGGAAGTAGGACAGGAGACAGGACAAAGTTGTCTGATTTCTAAGAGATCAAAGGTGGTTATTTGGCTTTGGAGGAAATGACTCTAAAGGTTGGAGAATTCAGGTTCTTTGGGATGCAAATCAAATACTGATTATGGATTTTAACTTCATGACACTGAATCCATATAGACAATTGAGGAGCACCATATGCAATTGGAAGAATCCTGTTTTTACTCGAAGACAAGCATGTTCAGATTCGACAAAAAAGAAAAATCACTTCTTCGCGATTGTTAATGAGCAAAGGGATCATTAGTTGTGGTCATGGTTCATACTCGATGACAATGTAGTTCCGATTTACTCATCCAAAGCTTTGGATTGGCAAGATTTAACTGTTTGTTGGTGGATCATTCTGGGATGATTGATAACCTATAGTATATTTGAGGGAGGATCAGACATATAAAGTACTGCGTGATACAAGTAAAAGTTCTTGGTTTGGGTAGAATGGATATTTGGAAGCACTCTAGCTACATTTAAGGGGAGGATATGAATGATTTTTCAGAGGTTTGATGATTTGAAGAGATAGTTTGCAAGGTTGAAGGGTTGTCGTTGCACATATTTGAGTTGGACATCTTTTTAAGTTGAAAGTACTGCTTAGCAACTCAAGTTACTGCTTGCCTTTGAGAATAGTACTGCTTAGGAACAACTAAGTACTGTTCTAACGCTTTCTTAACTTTCGGTCAACGGGCAAAAACAGTACTTTTTTGCGATGAAAAAACGTATCTACAACGGTAACTTCTTAGGTAGCCGTCGCGAACCTTTATATATACTCATTCTGAATTGCTTTTTCTCTCATTTGTACTTACTTGCATTCATAACTTTTTTAATTTACCTACCATCCGACGCAATCCAATTCTTTTTTTAAATGGCAAATTTGTTCGTACTTGTTAAACAAGCACAACATGATTGGTGTTGTTGTCGGTGTTCAGTGGAAATGACGGCTCAGATTGCTGATGTTTATCATATCATCGACTTTATCTTGGCTGCTCATTAAATACTTCCCTTTGATTTTGTTGGTTGATCCTGATCTTATTGGTCTATCTGGGCTTCAACAATTTGGGGCTTACGTCTTTCTCTCCAAGTGGATCAATGATGTACCTCTCTTTCGCGCCTAAGGTAGCTGCAAGAAGATTTTGATTCTGTTGCAACCATTCGAGCCTGTCACTACTCGTTGTGATGAAAATGGAGTTGATTGCTTTCTAAAGCAAGTTATTTGGGATCACGATCAGAAGATTAATTGGCTTTCAGAGGGATAACTTAGCACAACTCACTTTCTCTAAAAACGTTAATTTAGTCCACAGTGGAAGTACTTGGTCCATTGTATTTACTTCATTGCCTTAGTCTAAAGAGCATTTCATTGGGAACAATTTGGACAATACATTGCCTCTGCTCTTGTAGGTCTAGCCATACAAACAAAGTTTACTTTCTCTTGAAGATTTTATCTGGTGTATGCTAGGACGATATTTCAAATGGTACACCTTTTCTTATTGTATCCTTATTCGTTTCAATTGTTTTGTACGATGCAGTAGATGGAGGGTAGACGACACAAGATGTTATACCTATAGTTCACTTCTTCTAAAGTGTTTACATTCATGAGGAAGTTAGTACTAAGTTCTCATGTAGGAGTAGATCAACCCTTGACTCCATCTTGTTTGAAGTAGTCTCAGTTGGCAGCGGCCAGATAGAACAGAGTACTAGTCCTCACTCTAGGGCTGCAGTTGCAAGGGTTTGCTCAAGGGCACTCCAACTCATAAGTGCTGCTCATTCTCAAGTGCTGCTCATTCTCAAATCGCTACTGCTTCAGTACAAGGTGACTGCGTTCTCTCTCAAGGGACTGCTGAATACAAAGGACTGCTGACTTCCAGTACGGCTGAACTCATGATGCTGCGTCTATTTCCTAATCTCCCCATGTGTATACTCCACACAATGCGTCTCTCAAACATCTGGGAGGAGATGAGGGAGCTTTTCCTAGATATATATGCTTTGAACAGGGAGTTAGGAGACTCAAGAAGCAAATTCTTTTCTCAAGCTAAAAACAAACTAATAAAGTCAAAGCCAACGATCAAGTAAAACTGTCCAAATTCGTAGCTCCAGTGGTCAAACATCATGCTTTTTGGTAGAAAAATCAAAACCTTAAGAAGCAAAAGAGACGAAGAAAGAAGCTATAAGAAGAAGTGTCTTCAGTCAAATTGGGGAGATAAGAATGAATGGAACTATGTCTGAAGAGCACATTGTTCAGATGAGGACACAACACATCTTTCTTGATGATATTGTGGATCAAGTGCTGTGTTACTCCTGATTTGGACAAGAAAAGTGATGGGAATGAGAAGCTATTATTGAGGAGAAAGAAGCCTCTAATGTAAAGAGTGGAGGTAACAGAAGGAATTGATTTTGAGAAACTCAAATATGCTAGAAAGGTACTATTCTCAAGACCCCTAAACTTTGATGATGAAGCAAGCGTCCTTCACGCCCACTCCGTCCAATTCAGTTATGTGACTCTGAAGAACCAACATAATGCTGCTGAAGTTCTTGTCTCGATTTCTAGACAGAGGTTTGAGTGTGGGGGGGGGGGGCAATCTGGTCCCATAAAGAACTAACCTCAACAGCCAAACTCAAGGTAATGATCCTTAAAGATAAAGCAAAGGGATACTGTTGCCGAACTCCTTAGAAGATGAAAGTAAAATGACTCTTCAAAAATACAGGCATTGGAAAAGACAAATGTATGAGGAGGTTGGCTAGAAAAATTCTAAGTGAATGGGATGCAGAAGAAGAAGAAAGAGGTTTGAAGAATTGAATGGAAAACAAAGCCTAAGTTACTTTGAGGAAACCTACTTCTCTTGCTCAAGAAAGAAATCAAAATGATGAGTTTGCCTTTAAAGGGTCATGGATTACAAAAATTTGCAAAAAAAAAACTTATAAGGATCCACAGTGAATGGAATTTATGACATAGTTCAAGCATATATTTATGACTCCTTCAAAGACTTTTATTCCAATGGATTCGGAGAAAGAAAAGGGAGATGTGAAGGAAAGAGATGCAAAAAGACTCGATAAGGAAAGGAAGGCTCAATAGCTGATGGAACAGCACATCAAAGAAGCCTAAGTTAAGAACAGAAACAATTGATGTTGCTCAGAAATTCCTTTAGGGTTGTAGACTTCTTGAAAGGATGTGTACACGGATAAAGTTGTCACTAGAAGGAATCTCCGATGATTACAGAGAGCTCCAAGTTATTGATTTCACCTGATGGAGAGTATCTTCATCATTCACAGATGCAAATAAATCACTTCAGGGCTTTGATACTTATGGGAGATACTGCATGTTTTAGATAGACAGGATTTATATCACCTATATTAGAGTTGTTCGATGATCTATTATGAGCATGTCCTCCAACTCGGCTTAGGTTTGATGCTTCTAGGTGATCTAACATTATTTGGTGACGGCTGCATCAAAGTGATGATGACTTTGGGAAGGATCAAGAGGTACGTTGGGGTATCATAAGTGGGAGGTTTCATGAATCTTAAGTGAGTCATACACTGAGATAGAAGTTGGCAATTATGATTCGACATGATGGCTGAAAGAAGATTCCTCTATCAGAGAGTTGATGATAAGGATGCTAGGATCATGGCATGGAAGTTGAAGATGAGATGAGACAGCATCACTTTGATACATCTGTAATCTTGTTGACAATTGAGATGGTGAAAATTCTTAAACATATGGTATGTTTTATCAAAATTTTTCTTTTATAATATTATCTTACTTTGATAAAAGACTTAACTGGTAAATAAGCAGTACTTTGTTTAAAGTACTGTAGTGTAAAACAAACAGTATCCTTGATGACGGTATACTGCTAGTAAAAAGTTGTTTTGAAATTTGTGAAGATTTGAGTGTGCAAAAAGATTTAAGGCACAGATATTTGAAAATCAAACTGTTTTAAGGGATTGAGTGTTGGTTACACCTCCACATAGCAAATGGTATTCTATTTCACCATGTCTTACTCAAAATAAGAAGTTGACTAGTCCAAATCAATACCATTTTGGTAAAGTACCTCTCAAATCTGTTGAAGGTTGAGACAATTTTACCAAAAACTTGTTATGGTGATCAATACACCATGGTATTACACTGAATTATGGCTACTCCAAAGCAATACGGATCTTTTTGGTAATGAGGAATACCCTCCAATCGTTGATGTAGTTTAATTGTTTGCTCAAAACTATATGGTCTCACTCACAATGTTTTATTTATAGAGAAGTTGACTATAGTCCTGAGCAAACGGCTAAGGTAAAGAACTGATCAAATCGTTTATGGTTGTATATGACTTACCAAAAGTCATATAGTACTCAACACACTATGATTCAGGTTCTGAGTGTTGAAGTGATTTTCTAGTTCATCAGTGGATTTTTACCTTTTCTAGTACCAAGAGACTGACTAGCCCAAGAGTGAATGGCTACTTGGTAAAAGGCTATCAAATCATATTTGCTGAAAGACATGTTGCGAAAAGACATGTTGTTGGAGAACAATCTGTTTGAGGTCAGAGACAAAGATTTTTGAACGAAATATGTATGTTCAAGATAAGAGGTTTCATTCAAGATGCTCAAACAGTTTGTGTACAAGATACTGCTCAAGTGATGAAGACTTGTAAAAGATTTGAAGCAACGTATCTGCTTAAATGACAACGACAGAATGATGCTGAAACAAAGAAAACTACTATCAAGAAACTTGAAGTCAAGATGTAGAAATTCAAGTTAGGGGAGGAGTGTGGGAAATACAAGTCAAGAAAGATCAACGTACTGCTAAATGAAGATCATCAGTTACTGCTAAATAGAAAGACAACAGTACTTGCCAGTCAAAGATTCGAAGTACTGCCGTGGATCATTGGAACTATAAGTTTAAACGGTTGTTTTAGCATTTATCTTGAACAAGTTATTAGTGATATGTATCTTTAGTGTTTATGATATACAAGGAACTGTTACAGCTACTAGAGGTATATCCTTATGTTTATTAAAAGGATCTCTAGGAAGATATTAGAAAAAATTTAGGGAACAATAAATAGAATAAACCGAAGTTTAGAATTATTTGTATTGTATTAGTGATCTGCAAGTTAGGCAGAATTCAAAAGGTTATAAAAGAAATCGTTTTTTTGAGAAACTATTGTGTGTTTTCTTAACGTACTGCCCAATTAGATTCCGGCATAGTTGACAGTATATCAGTGTTTCATTAGGAATAACTGATCCTACAATATGATGAGATTAATGCTCGCGCAAGATCGGCCAAGGCGTCTAGCATGTATTATCCGGAGATTTTCAACATGAGAATAGAAATCGCAGGGTCTCCTAGTTTTTTCGGGTATCTTGTTTAGGATGACCGTTCATGAGCATTCTCGTTCAATGGGAGTTTAGCATTGCACTCTCAACTTTTCTTTGTTTCCGATTAAGGCTTTTAAGAGTCGAGGCGAATTTTGGCATAAAGCATCAAGGCATCCGTAAAGCTAATTTCGAAACTCAAATCTCTAAAGATTTCGTAGAATTTCTCAATTTGGTCGTTAGCTTTTTCACGACGTCTTTCATCATTTCTTCTTGAAGGAAATGGAATTGATGCTTTTTGGTTAGGCATCGAAGCACTAACTGGAGCATTTACGGGCTCAGAGATTGATTCATGATGGACAACAGGGACAACCGGAGGTTGGACGTCTTCGGTGCTTCCGTTATTAGCAGGAGGCATCGTGTCCTTTGTGACCTCGGTCTCACGTTCCACTACTTTAGGAGAAGAAGTAGTAGGAATCGTGGGTCCTTTGTAAGCAACACCACTTCGAGTGGTAATACCTTTCAAGTCGCCTTTTCAGTTAGTAACCGTGTTGCTTGGAGAGTTCCCGTACCCGAAGAATGAAGCGGTATTGGCATCACGAATTTGTAGAGAGCATTCATTTTTGAACTGCTTGCTTAAATTGGGTATTGATGTTTGGTAAACCTTGGTCCCTGATTTTGCATATTTCTTAATACAGCATCATTAGCCTTGACATAATTCTCAAAATCGGTCTTTGAAACACCTTGCACTTGCTGAGCAGGAGCTTGATAAGGTTAAGCTTGGTAAACTGGTGGTTGACTGGTCGGAGGTTCATACACACGGTTTTGATTAAAATTGGTTCCTTGATTTTGGTTGAAATTATTTCCTTGATTCTGATTGAAATGGTTTTGATTGTTTTGAATCGGAGGAAACAGTGAGGTCGGATCTTGGTTTGCAACCATCGGAGGTACTAGAATTTTATTGCTTGATTAAAATTGGACTGCAGCACGCTTTGTGAAACGTTACTCTTGAATGTTGTCCTGATAAATGTTACTTATTTATGGATGGACTATTTATATACAGATAATGAGCACTCCTCCACCAAGTTACACAATCTTGCTCAACCGCTTTTAGGGTGCGGTGCGTGGGTTCTTTGCTTTAGTCGACACGCATCAGTCTTTTCATCATGTTTTTAAGTCAGAAACTTCGGTTGTAAGGTAGCGAGCAGAAATCTGGTGAAATTTCGGGAGTAGATGAATTCCGAACTTCACTTTGGCACTTGTTTCGTTTGAATTACGAACCTTGAATTACTCTCGATTAATTCTCAAAGCATTCCACGAGCATATTATCCAAAAAGTTTCCACCCACAGCAGAATTCAATGAATCTTGATCATTAGCATTCAAAGCATTGTAAAACGTATCTAGCTGATGTAATTCAGAAAATCTGTGATGTGGGCATGCTCGAAGAAGGTCATTAAATCGATCCCAAGCCTCGTAAAACGATTTGTCAAATCTTTGTTGAAATCTCGTGATTTCATTTCGAAGATTTGTCGTTTTTTGAAGGAGGAAATAATTGATTAATGAATTTTGAAACAAGATCATCCCACGTCAAAATTGAACGAGGAGGTTCTTTTTCTAGCCAAATCCGGGCTGAACCTTCAAGAGAAAACGGAAAAAAGCATAAGCTTAATTGACGTGCTCGGGACATCCGGGAATCTCATCGTTGAGGTAATCTTATTTTGAAATATCGGATGTGGGCATGAGGATCTTCTTTGTCATGTCCGAAGAATTGCTTGTTTTGAACGAGGTTGATTAAACCATGCTTCAACTCAAAATTAGCATTGATTTCAGGAACTACAATTGCATCCTCGTACCCCTCGGTGGGTGCTTCGAGCAATTGAGCCATAGTACGTTGATCATCCATTGGAGCTAGGGGAGGAGGTGGATTTTCAAGTGGTTCTTCAAGATTGAATGGTTCAACAACAGGAGGTGGGGCCTGGTGTTGTTGATTATGAAGATTACGAGACTGGGAACGAGTGCGCATACACTAAGAAAGAAAATTTACACTAATTTTTTTTTGGTTTTTGGTTTATCAAAAGTAAATTCACAATTTATTTTAATAACGGACAACGAAGAAGACAACTTAAACCTAATAATCGACAAGCTTCTCGGTAACTCTTCGAAAAGAAAAACGCACAAAGGAGCGGAGGAATAGGAAAGCGCGAAGCTATTAAAAACCTTTTTCCTTTAGGGTCGTAGTTCCTAGGAACAACCCGCCTTATACCCCTCTTAGAGTTTGTTTATCTTTTAAAAGGTGAACCGTACCTCGCAAGTGACACAAAAGGCAAGTTTTTAAATCTTTTGTTCGAGTTGGGAACCAAATGGATAATACTTCAGTTGAAAGTATTATATGTTGGTGTTCTTTTACCAACTTGATTGATTTTTTTATTGATAATTAAAGACAATGTTTTTATGTTTTTGGTTTTTCTCTCTTTTTTTATGATAATTATACTAAAAAGAAAATAAAAATATTTTTGTACTTTTAGGGGGTTTTAGATGATAATGTTATTTATAAAGCAGGGGAATACTTCAAGAAATGAAAGGGACGGTACAAGAAGACTAAGGATGGCGAAGGAACAGAACGGATCATTTTAGTCGACTCACAGCATCCCCGGCAGCGGCGCCCAAATTGATTACTTACAAATTCTTTTAACTAATATATAAATAGAATAAATAGGCTGTTATGCGAAATAGCGGATATAGTGGTTAAGTAAGAGTTCTTAAAATAATCAGATGAAGAGCCGAGGAAGTTAGAAAGGAGATTAGTTCGGCCGGGTGGGGGAGTCGGTGATGGTATATGGGCCGCCGGAACTGCGTGATCGGGGTATGGCTTTGATGAGACGAGGTGGGCGAGTAGGCTGTGTGAGAAGAATGGTGAGTTTGTAAATAGATAGTACGCTGAGTGGTGTGGGGGGTGACGGGAGGGATGGATGCAAGGAGCTTAAATAAGAATCAATAATAAGCAAGAAGCGGGTGGCAATTGAAAACGCAATCGCAGAAAAGCGATACGGTAGGTGTGAGAGAAGGGCGGGGACGTGAAGGAGGAGCATCGGGAGATGCCAGGTTCTCTATCGCGGCGTGAACTCAGGAGTGGTGTAGAACGATCAACCTAGCGAACTCTAGTGAAGCCAAGTAACGCTCTGTCAGAGGATGAATCTAAATAGATTCGCGCTGATTCTGAATCGTACGTCATCGATAGTACTAATAATGAAGAATAAAAAAGACTATGACTGAAAACGGAGTTAAAACGAGCTTTAAGCAATAAAAATAATAAATCCGGGCTAAATCCCATTCTTTAATCTCAGTAAGATTTTGCAAAACGACCCTATCGAAAGATTTTTTATTTTCCTAAGTGAATTACTGATAAATAAAATTTTTCTAAAAATGAAAAATATTTTTTTGAGATTATTTTATTTACTCATTTATTATAAATTAAAAAAACAGTTTTAATAAAAAAAATAAATGATTAAAAATAGTAACGGGCGTTAATGAAAAATTATGAAAATTTAGGAAAATAAGTTACACTACAAAGATCCTAAGAAAAATCTAGCAAGTTGGGGGAAAAACAGCTTATTAATAGGGGGGCGGGAGCTGTAATAAGCAGAATGTGGTTTGGCTTGTAGTGCTAAATGGGCTTTATATATTTGATTTAACAAACCTCTACCGGATGAGCTATTGTAGCACAGCGGTAGAGGTGTTGTTATAAAAGTGTTGGTTGATTTGGGTGAGGTCCCGAGTTCGAGTCTTGCTCACTCGGGGTCGTCCCCCTAAACCAACGCTTTTTATTCCCTTATTTTTTTAACGATTGTTGATATGAAAAAGCTAAAAATAAGCAACTTTAAAAAAAGAAATTTTTTTGTAACTTACAAATAAAGCACGAATAAGGACTACAAGAAAGAGAGACAGGGGTGAGTTAGCTAGCTACTTACACTAAGGATATTAGTCCAGAACTGTTTATGGCTTTTAAGACAAGCAAGCAATGCAAACTTGAAAATAAGCTATCATAGACACTAAGCTACACTAAATAAGCACTTAGAAAAAAAATAAGCTAGAATAAGCTAAAACAGACAAAAAAAGCTAAAGAGAAAAAACACTTAGAAATATTTAACTAAAATCACAACTAAGCTAAATTAAGCCCTACTTTAAACAAAATAAGCTAAAATAAGCTTAAACTAACCTAATAAGCACACTTAAACCTAATCAAAGCAAATTCAATAAGTTTAAAAAAAGCTTCAATAAGCAAAATACTCCACGCTACTACTTGTAGTTTAGTACTGTTAGAATGAAAATTCCAATGAGCTTTGCTAGCTTAAAACATAAGCCACCTAGGAGGGACGATTGGCTTCCTGTCTTATAGAAGCTTAAAGAACTACTTAGAGGCTTTCTAGAAAAGCAAAGAAACTTAGGTTATTACTAACAATAAGCAAGAAAAGGCTAGCTTAAAATCGACATTATTGGCACCAGGGACCTTTGGTTAAAAAAATAGGGACAAAAGCCAGCTTATGGTTAAGCTGGCTAATAAGCTTCCAATGGAAAACCAAGTAAAAACAGATGGAGAGTGATAAGGAATGAGCTTGTGCTCATATTTTTGAAAGCCAAAAATACTTTTTAGTTGCTGAAAATTCAAACATGAAAAATCAAGAAATTATTTAAGATCGTAGAAACACTTGACTGTGTTTTGAAAAGACGCAAAGATAAAATCTAAGAGAGACTCCCACTAATCCTATTTCTATCTTACTGACACCTAAAATGAAACAGAAAACAAGACCAAAGACATTGAATTGCAAACTAATCGAGTCTGAAAAAGGTAATATAAAAACGCACAGGTTTCGAAAGAGTTTGAAAAAAAAAACTTAAAAACAAACTAATGAACCAAAAAAAACTTTTAAAAATAGCTTAATTAGGCTAAGATACAGCTAAATATTTGCTTAATGACCCAAAAGAGTATTTTAACCCTTTTGACCCTTTTTGCCTCTAAACAACCCAAACACCCCATTACGAAACTGAAAACATTAATATTCTAGGTCTCTTTAAGCTACTTAGATCAGCTACTGTGATTAAAGCCACACGAGTCTTCAAGACCAGAATATTTCTTAAACTAAGCGAGCAATATTAAGCCTAATCTTAACAAGAATTAACACTAGATTAAGTTTAGATTAGGATATGCTAATTTAACTAAATGGACAGATTTTTTGCTAAATACAGGAACAAATGGGAATTAAGCATACAAGCTAACAAGGAAAGAAACATTTAGCATTAATAAGCAAAGATAAACACATACAGGTAGTAAATGAGCATTCATAAGCAGGAAATAATCAATAAGCTATGCTACAGTACTTATAAGCAGAATGTTAAAAGAAGGTGTACCTTTTCGCCTTAGCTACAAACAGGAAGCCAAAGATATCTATCAAGCTCCAGCTTGTATAAAACAAGCTGGTAAGGGTCTATAAGCTCTTCCAAATCAGCTTATCATCTATATTTTGCTGAGGTACTTTTGAGGGGAGGATTCTTTTTGTGTTTTTCTTTAACAGATTTTATACTTAAGTCTTTTTTTTAAGTTAAATAAGATGTAAAACAGCTTATGAAAATCTAAGTGAGCTTTTAAAAACAAATAACAACCTCAATACTTGAAAACAAATTATGAAAACTCAAACTTACTTTCATTAAAAAAACAGATTACAATTCTAAAGAAAATACAACTATTTTAAACTAGGTTAAAGCTAAAACTTAAGATAAAAACTAACTAGATAGATGCCCCAATGGGCTTACAATGCCCTATTTATATAAAAAAAATTCTTTCCCTCTTTTCAATCTGTCGTCTTCTAGTTGTGCTTGTTTGCTGAGGCAGACACTAGGGTGTGTTTGTTGTGTGAGGGGAACCAAGAATGCATTTTGGCCCTTGGATTTGAGTAGAGCCCAAGCTTGTGTTCTTAGCCATTGATCCCTTGCTTCGTTTTCATAAGCCAATAGGATTTTCATGGAATCGCACAGTGGAAAAGCCCATGTAGGTGTGGGGGTGAGTGAAGGTGATGAGTTTTTGGACTCATGGTGACCAGTGTACGAGGAGAGGGGCAGGGATGGCGTAAACAGTGGGGTTTAAAAATTGGCGGGTAATGTTTGAGTTTTGGAGAAATTACTGTGTGAATAGCAGTTTGGCCCTTGAATTAGTAATGTGGTTATACACACCAGTCTTGTGGTGTAAATAAACTTGACTATTAGCAATTATATCCTTAAAGGTTATATAAGTTGTACACCTCATGGTACTTGTGATGTTATAAACTTGTGGGATTGCAGGAATGCCCCCAAAAAAAAGGGGGGGGGGGGGGGGGGAAAGTTTATTGAGGTATATTATGTATGTCCCTTTTGGGCTTAAAACTATGAGGATTGGCAATAGCCCCCTCAACAGTTTATTTGGGGTTTTAGGGTTTTGTAATGAAAGTGGGTTCACCTGGGCCCACTAGGTGGGTATAGGTGGGCCCACTTTTGGCAGTTTTGGCTTCTGAGATTGGTTTTTGCTATTTTCTCCACTGACACACCCCGGGGTTGACTTTGGCTTTGACTTTTGTTGACTTGGCTTCGATTTGACTTTGTCTTTTCCATGCTTTTCCATTCCGTGCTTGGTTTTGTCTGTTTTTGCTTGATTTTTCGTCCTTTTCTCGGATATCTGTTTCCTGCACAAAATAAGTGAAAACATACAAATACAATGTATTTTTGGTACGTTTTTGGTACTTTAAGTCCGATTTTAATGGTGAAAGGTATGTGTAACTAAACGCATACCAATATATCTATCCATATCCGTTTTTATATGTATATGGGTGATGTTATTTTGTGAATTTTGAGTATTGGATATAATCGTGGGTATCTGTTGAAGGGTAGAAAAGTTTCTGTGGTTCCGGGTATGCCTAAACGTATTTTATCGCGAAACGTAAACGTTTTACGTAACCAATAAAAATACAATGAACAATGATAATAATTATTCTCAAAATAATTACTTAACACTTGCTTGATGTAAACATTTAATCGTTTGATGCCCGTTTACATTGAATGATCATTTTTAGCTTACGCAATTTAACTTAACGTTTACGATTTAAAAGCAAACGCGTACAATACTAAAAATACATAGTGAATTTATTGACGACGTCAATGACCCTAAAACATGGGGTGTTATAGTTAGTAAATTTTATTTTGAAAATTTAATCACTTAAAGGTATGAATAAACACATACTTAATGCATTTCATGATCAAAGGAATTTTTAGTTAACCTCACATTTTTTTATAAAAATTTTACAAACATTTTTATATCTTTTACAAAACATTTTTAGATTTATAAGAAATGTTTTAATTCAAATAAATAATTTTGAAATCAAATTTTCTAACTAAAAACGGCTAGAAATGTTCCAGAAAAGACAAAAAAAAAAGGAGCGTCCTGAGGCGGGCGCCCCTTAATTATAACGGCGGTCCCCTTAATAATTAAGGGGACCGGAACCCTATTTAAGGGGACCGCCCAGACAAAAATCAAGCTCAGCTTGCCTATAAATACTGGACTATTCCCTACTGATTTTCTTACCTTTTGTACACACTTTCTTTCTGTTCTTAATCAGTTTATACTCTCCTTTCGATCCTTTGATCATTTAATCATAAAGCTTTGTTTCCAAGTGATCCAAGCTTAAATCCTTAAGTGCAAGAGAATAATACTTCTTATCATCAAATCAAGAAGTGGTTTATTGTTTAGTTTGGTATTATGGTTTAGTGAAGTTTATTTAGATTTTTGTAACTTCATTTTGTAAATTTGTGAAGGTGGTGTTATTGTAGTTGTGTATAATAGTTAGATTGTGTTGATCATTGTAAGTATAGTTAGATCGGGGTGATCTTTGCAAGTAGTGTTAGATTGGTGTGATCGTAGTAGTGTCTAGGCATAGTGAAGTTGTGAAGCGTAGTGAAGTTGTAAAGCGAAGTGAAGTAGTTAAGCGAAGAGAAGTCATGAAGTGAAGCAAAGTTGTGAGTTGTTGTAAAGTGGTGTGATTAGCATACAAGTGTTGTGATAGATTGGTTCTAGCTAGGATTAGAACTCTACATTTCGCTTAGTGTCGAAAATTGGTGTAAGAAAGTTGTGTATGGTTTTCTCCGCCTAAAGGGAGTTTGTTGACATAGTGAAGAGAACTCTCGAGTTTGGTGCTCAGGGAGTAGAGTAGGGCAAAAAGGAGGAATGATCGTAGCTAGGAATGTTGTCCTACAAAGGATGGTCACTGGATGGCACGTGTGTATCGACTATTGGAAATTAAATAACGCGGCCCGGAAGGATCACTTTCAACTTCCGTTTATTGATCAGATGCTCGAACGTCTAGCTGGGCATGAGTACTACTGCTTTATAGATGGGTTTTCAGGATACTTTCAAATCCCTATCTCCCTTGAAGATCAGGAGAAAACCACATTCACCTGCCCTTACAGAACCTTCACATATAAACGAATGCCCTTCGGATTATGTAATGCCCCAGCAACCTTTCAGCACTGCATGACAGCCATATTTTCATTAAGCTAATCCGAAGATAGCATGGAGGAGTAGTCATCTAGAAGAATGTCTCCGTCTTGGTAACTCTTTTGACCACATTCACTAAAAAAGACCCTTTAAAAGATGCTAAAAAGAGCGAGGAAAACCAACCTTAGTTAAACCTTGGGAAAAGTGCCATTCAAGTATAGGAAGGGATCGTCCTCGGCCATAAGGTCTCAGGTTTAAGAATTGAGGCCGACAAAGAAAAAATAAAACCAATCTCCAAACTACCATAACCTACGAATGTGAGATCTATCTAAAGCTTCCTAGGACATGATGGGTTCTTGATGTGCGGTTCGTCAGTAGGATACTTATCTACTCAGAATGTATTTCTTTACAACTCCCTAGGCATGCACCAATCGTTGTAAGTGTAGTATGGCAAAACTCGAGGTTGTTTTATCGTTCACGAGTTCGAGGAATAATAGTATAGAAGGCTTGATCACGTCTTAACCAAATGTCCTAAGAGGTTGAGGGACGATTCTATTGTTTTATTACATATTTTTGTATTTTATGAGGCATGCCGGTAAAATCTTTATATATCGAGAGGAGTGTATGGTTTCTATATTGAGCTACTATAAAACTAAATTATAATTAAACTAATCTGAGATACACTAAGAATAAAAGATTGTGTCTATTTAATCATGTATTACTCCCTAGATTGCTTCTCCTAGTGTTGGTTGCCTTGTCCACCCTGTTGTGAGCACATGATCTTGTAACTATTATTTCCGATCAAGCATGAATGAATTACACGAACCCTGCCGTCTACTTAGTAGCCGCTAGAGCAACGTACATGCAAGTAGTATGAAGACAATGTACACGGCCCTAGGAGTTTATACTAAGTGCATATGTGAAATACTTAAAAAGTGGATCAACCATAATAAGGAGGGCAAAGTAGTATGAAGACTAGTTACCTCGATTTCTCCATTCATCAAAATGAGAAGCTTTTCGGGTATCCTTTCTACACAATCACGTTTCCCTAGACATATCAACAGCGATTATTGACAGAAAGCTAGTTTTCTAAGACCTAACGTGCACATCCATCACAAGAAGCAACTCACTAATGATCTACATTCTAGTTTTATCAGATCAAATAAACACAATAATAGTTGAGCTAGAGCAATGTTAAAGATAAAGCCAAGCACAAGAGACAAAACAACACATAGACATCTAAATGATTAAGTAAATCTCTAACATGATTAAAACATGAATATGGAAGAAGTACAAAAGGGTTTTACAGGGCACCTTATCACTCGTCTCAACAGCTGTTAAACAAACTAGGTCTACCCCTCTTTTTATTTCTAACGTTACCCACTCAAAACCCTAAAATTTCGGGTTTGTAAATTATATCGAAAATCGACTCGCACGGCGTCGCGATTTAATTCATGACGCCGTCGGTAAAATGAATCTTCTAGATCTACATTTGAGTCGGTGCGGGCTGACGCCATCTTTAAATATGTGACGCCGTCACTTGATGAGTTGTGACGGCGTCGTGTATGGCTTGTGACGCCGTCTCCAGGCTCTGGTGAGCACAAATCTTCAAGAGTCTTGGTGTTGGTTTGTAATCTCGTCCGTTTCTTCTTCAAATGAGCCCAATGATCCTAAGTCAGGTGTAATTCATCCAAATGTCTTCCAAGTGAGAAATACCTGAAAAGGAACGGTTAAGTACCTATTTTAGGCATAAATACATGATTTTAGGGGTTAAACGACCCCGAAAAAGTATATAAAATGACACCTCATCAAATACCTCCACACTTGGGATTTCTTATGTCCTCAATCAAATCGGCTTTTCTAACCTAACAATAACATATGAGGTCATATTACCTACTATTTAAAACAATTATCTACAACACAACCTCCTACAACACTACATTACAATTAGCAAGAGAGCACGAACAAAATATACTAGCCTACCTCACATAAGTGTTTTGGATTCACTCTTATTACACATCGGGTGTCAAAATGAATTATATTACATATGGGGAAACAAAGATCACACCCATTAACCTGTCATAGCATATAAATTACCATAGCTTGTAAAGGATCAAACGTTCCACCTGCTAGGTGCCAAGTATTTATTTACATTACAATCTAAAGAGAGGTCTTTATTAAATGGGTATGTGTGGTGAGAAGCGTAAGATTACATATAATGGAAAAACTGGAACGGGATAGGATATATATTAGTGTGACTATTGAGTGGTGACTTTAGTACTGGAAGGGATAAGCTAATTTATTTTTGTACGAATACACTGGTTAGGTTGCTAAGAAGTCCAAGACTCAGACGAAATATACAAACTCTACACAACTCTACATCAATCCTCTTTCGTTTTTCTTTTTCTCATTTTTTTTTATTTAACATAATACATCACATGGGGGTTTATAACACGTACCCCTACACTTGGGCTTTTACATGATCGATATTTACAATCTAACTATTGACAAAATAACATATGAGGGTATTGACTTAACTTTTCTTCCCCATTCTTCCGTGAAATAAATACTACCATGAATCCCAATCGTCCCAAAACTGTATTTACAAGGATAGGGACTTAGCAACCGTGTACTCAATTAATTAACCTTGGGTTTAAAACATAATCATGTACTAAAGGTGAGATACATATAAAGGAAGGCTAAGAGTTTTTTAGGTGTAACGATTGGTTTAAGGGTGTCAATGCTCTTCATTAATAGTCCGAATTAACTAGAAAATTATGAGAACCGTGAAAAAGGATAGGCTCAGAGGGTTGTACTAGGGTATCCTGCACTAAAGGTGAGTGCATAGCAAGGGTGTGGGATAGTTATATGATCGAGGTGACCATCATAACAATTACAGGTTTAAAACATGGGTTATTCCTAATGCCTCTTATCAAGCAAATCCTAATACTTACTATGCTGTCTCGGGATGCATCACAAAAACAAG
>BQNB010025909.1:0-44733 GCA_026074375.1 Tanacetum coccineum
TTCGATGATATTGTTTTAAAGTCTTTTAATTGGTGTGTATCTAGAGGTAGAGTTGCTTTAAACTGGGTTAGTTGGTTGCAACATCCGTATTTACTTTCCTTGTAGTTGTCTAGCTCCTTGCTAGTTTCTAATAAAGTTGCCGTTCAAAATTTTTTTTTATCAAACTTAAGTAAAAACTAATATTAGTTTTGGGTATATCTTATTGCTATTTTTTAGATGCTATTGCTCTGTGAAACGAGATTTTTTTGCAGATAAGTTAAATAAACTATGAAAACTACTCAATGGAAACGTTAGCTTTTTAGGCCTACCAGTTTATTTATAAAATATTTAAAAAAATAATATAAAGATGTCACACAAATTATTAATTAACAAAGCGTAGACATTGGTTGGTTGTTGGTATACAAATTTTCATTTGGTATAATTTTGTTTAGAGAAATGCTAGAACCACAAAGAGTTTATAAAAAGATTTCTACAAAATGATGTGGCATGCAATAATTGGATTCAAGTTCTTTATCTCTCATCTTTTAATTGACCAATGATGTACAAATCATCTTGCCACATCACTTTATGAAAATCTTTTTGTAAACTCTTTGTGGTTCTAGCATTTCTCGTTTATTTATTTGTATTGTACAAGTAATGCTTTAACTTGAAAAATTGATGATCCACGGTTGATATATATCTTAAACATTTATAGATTTTTAATCGTGGATTTGCGGGTAAGAAAACTTTTAAATCCATGATTCATTATGCAAATTTTTACCTAGTTACTATTGGTGACAATTGTTAGAAATTGTAATGGTGACTCAAGTAAGCAACTAAAAAGGGCAACTGATTATCTGACTGTTTTAACTGGCCGGTTTTACGGTTAACATATGAGATTGTGTGACATATGATGACTAATAAAGGATACGTGATCGAAATTTGAATCTATGGCCTTAATTTTTCTTCTTCTCTTTTTTCCATCTACTCCGCATAATAATGTCGCGGAGTCATTTTTTATCCTGTGTGATGTGCTTACATCGCGTATAATAAAGGTTCACTGGTTACGTTTTACCTTGGACTCATTTGGGAGCGGCCCCAACTCCTTACCAGTGTAGTGTTATATCGAGTCATCTACTCGTGGCACTTACTACACCCTCATCGCTGGAGGTATTCCAACAAGACCAACAAGAATAAACCAAGAAACTTCGCATTCATGCACGCCTCCAAGCAGAACATGACCCATCAGAATTTAGCTCATGACATTCTCTCACCACCAATTCATGCACGACCTCGTGCATGGTCGTTCGCACCGACGAACGACTTCACTCAAATGATTTGGCTTTACTCTGGCTTCATGGCTTACAGGGACATTTGACTTTTAACTTTTTGGCTCCGGCGTGCAACGACTACACTCCATCTTGGATCCAATTTAGATTAGTCCATTACTCCATCGGGCTTCCATCGAATGTGATATTGTGAACTCCATACGACATCTTATTGACTCTTCAACATCTCAGGAGACCTTTCTCGCCATCTTTGCGCAACCAACACTTTTAAGAACTTTTGGGAGAACAACTTGAACGATTCGGTCCGCCTCGATCCGACTTGACTCTGATACCCACTTGTCACGGAGTCATTCTTTCGACCTCGCGTGGCGTCCTTACACAGATAATGACCAGCCACCCATCTCGCGTATAATAAAGGTACACTGGTTTCGTTCTGCCTTAGACTCAATAGGGGAGCAGCCCCAACTCCCTACCAGTGTAGTGTCATAGTGAGTCATTTACTCGTGGCACGTACTACACTCTTATCGTTAGGGTACTCAAACAAGATCAACAAGAATAAATAAGAAACTCTCGCATTCATGCACGCCTCCAATCAAAACCCGACCCTTTAGAATTTAGCTCGTAACAATTAGCTAAGCACCTAACCTGCTATGTATTATCCTAATAACGAGTTTGAGCCATATTATTGTATTTGCTACTGTAAATACATCAATAAACATAAAAACAACATCTTATTCATCACATACCAACTATTTAAACAAATTCAATAAACCATTAGCTAGATTCAACAGTAAAAAGACAAAAAATGGGGTTAACATGCACCTTGGATTTTTTTTAAAGCTGCTAATAACTAACCCTACACTGACCTCCAATCAATATCCATACAGCTTTCTTTGACAAAAGGATTTTGTATTATGTTCGACCGACTAAGTATATCAACAGGGCTTGGTTCCGCGACATCATCACAAAGAGGCTTTTAAAAACACATAAAATGCACATGTATCAGTAATGCACGCACTAATTAAACTCATGTCTCATAATGTGTATACACATAATAGAAGTGCATGAAATTTTATGTCTCTCATCAAGCGATGACCCTATGACACCGCTTGCATTCTTTTAAAATGGCCCTATCTATGAATAGTGAGTGGCCATGTATATGCATAGTAGTTTATTACGAGATACACAATCTAATCTATGATCAAACCTAGTCTTTTACAATGAATGTAACCTATAAAGAAAGTTATAATACAAAGATGTTTAAGCTATATTCACTCACATTGTTGTTGTATTAGATCATTCACATTGACTTATACGTTTTCGTTGAACTCGTTTGCAAAATCCATGCCAATATTGCAAGGTTCATTCGGGATCAGATGAATGGGAACAATATTCAAGGCTGCTATTCAGAAGAAACTCTCGAGGGTCGTTTAGATTTACTTTCTTTTGTACCTAGCAAAGAGGCAGATATTTTATTCTAGAAACTCTTTTTGTTAATGTATGAAAGGAACTAATATGGTAAAGGAGAAGGATTCTCCTCATTGTCATTGTCTGATGAAGATTGTCTTGAATTCCATAGGATTTATCATTATTCCTTGATTGGTTGAGTAAAATATGTTGGGTCACTATCAAACCTTTAAGAAGGTTCTATGTTAATCGAAGGTTTTGATAAAAACATATTTGTTCGTTATTATGGGAGGATTTATTGGTTCTAGGTTTTACTTGTATTCGATATCACTAAGGCATAACGATCTATTTCTGGGACAATGTTGTGTGTGGAGTCTTGGTTTTCGGGGTTCGTCAAGAACATCCTTTAGCGTCTATGACTTCACTCCTGAGGTAGATGATTGGGTGGGTGTTGAAGGAATCCCTTTTAAGTTTTGGATCAGGAGGAAAAACGTTTAAAAAGATAGCTATTAAGTGGGGCTGATAATATTAGATGTGATGACCATCGACGAGTTGATGTTTTCAATTAAAGTGGATTGCATTCCACACGAAGATATAGTTCCAACTTATGTGAAAAAAACTTTAAAATTGTTTTTTCAAAGGTAAATTGCATTGGATTCGAGGAATGATGTAACGGTGGTACCCGAGTTCTCCGAAGACGTAAGAGGATGATTGATCATTCTGAACAGGAACTTCATCATCGCACTGTCGATCGTCGAATCTTGGTTTACATCTTGATGGAGGGATAATGGTGCTTCTAGGTGCCTTGAAACAATTTTTTGAATATTTGATGGCATGAAAGAGATCGGCGGCGTAGAGTAGGAGGATTCCTCTTTTGGAAATTTATTACTCGCAATTCCTAATAAAAACAAAGTGAAATCTGATGTAATTTCTGCGGAGAGGGTAAGATGAGATTCCTAGCCTCATATATCATCTCGGTTTTACTTCATTAGTGTGGAAATGAATGGTTCAAAGTCAAAGGATGATTAAGGTACAGAAATATAAGTGATAATCGTTAAATGGTGATAATGATTCTGCAATGAATCGCAGGTTGTCGACGTAAAGATAAACAGGGATAGTGACGGTGCTAATAATAATTCTATAGGTTCAAGATTCAAGAAATGTCTGAAATACCACGTACACTGGTGGATCTATCTTAAGTGTCATGGAGAAATTTGTGAAGGTGAGTATAACAATGGAGGTATAATTATGGATGGGAGATGCGAATGATGTTTCATAATAATTGGAATAAATCAGGAGGGTATGGGGTTTATAGATGAATTTTCTGTCTTTTAATGTCTAGGACCCTCGCCAAAAGGCTAAAATTGACTTAGGTTAAAAGTTGTGTAATAAGAATAGAGTGAGGTTCGGTGGGGTTACTAGAAACTAAGATGGAGTCTATTGAATTTACTTAGTGTGAGGACTCTCGGTTGGGGTATGTAGAACTTTGTATTACGTTCATAGTGGACTCTATTGGTTTATTCTAGAGGAGGATCTCTTTGTATTTAGGGACCCAATTAGTTTCGTTTACAGGGTCAGTGTTACGTGTCAGGATCTATTTGTCATTGTTTGTGGTGTGTGGTTTAATAGGGGATGGAATTGCTTTACTTTTCCCCATTATTGTTATGTGGTATATGGCCACATGATGTGAGGATTTTTAAAGGCTATTTATGGGTTATCTTTCTCATGTATCGAACCCAATGGGCCTGGTAAGGTTGTGATGCATGGGAGAATTTGTAACGAAGTTAGATACAAATGGACAGATTTGGATCGATTTCAATGCTCTTGGTAGCTGATTTTTTTTATAATTTTATTATTAACGCAGGTCTGCGAAGAGGTGCTCTCTTGGTGGAGTGAATTTTTCTCGGTGCACAAATCCGCTTTCTAACAATGTGGCAAGTTGGATGGGTTTCTATTTTGGAAAATTTGTTAAAACACATGTCCTAATTTAAGTGCTATTACTCCTTGCATAGAAATTTCTATCGGATTCATCGCCCTATTTTACTTCCCGTGATAGCATCTTTTTGATTTTGGCCAGACTCCGTTTCGGTTTTTCACTTTTGGTTTGATATGGATGGTTTTGATAAATTTGTTACAGATTCTTCAGTAAGATGATCCTCTGGGATGATTCAAATGCTATGCGTAAAATTGTGTGGGTAAGTTGAAACGTTAATCACAGGTTGAAAATCCGAGCCTTGGTATGCAGATTACAGAAACAATTCAAAGGTTTCTGTTACTTATTTCAAGGGAGTAAAATCACGGATCTGGGAATGAATTGATTGATTATCAAAGGTAATGGGAATCAGGACGTGATTGTAAACCACCGTTTGGTGAGTCTTGGAAATTACACGCAAGTGAATAAGGGACAAGCTTCGGAAGTAGCTCAAATGGCTAAAAAAAAGGAATTTTCAATTGGTTATGTTGGAAGGGAGATGAGAATACGGAAGTTTTTTCATGGTTGCTAAACAAGAAAGTAACCACTTTGAATATTCGGGGTTTAATGATATATGGAAAGTGGATGATATAATCCGAGGGCTGTGTGTGAAACAGGAATCTCTTTCAGCACTTTCGAACAGGTTTAATAAGCATCCCGGATCAGCTTTGCTAATATTGATATGCCTTTTTTCGAATTCATTCGACTGATCGCTGAAATGCCTTGTGGTGCCCTATGGTATCTAAAGAAGAGGTCAAAAGGGCAGTGTGCCGGTTGCGCGAACACAAGAAAAATCCACCGAGTCCAGATGGCTTTCTCAATTTGGATTTTATCGACATTTGGTTCGACTATTGAAACGATGTTTTTGAGGGATTTAAGTATTTTTTTTCACATGTGGTGAAATCCCGAAGGGATGTAATTCGACGTTTATTGCTTTGATCCCAAAGAATCCCGATGCCAACATGGTTAAGGATTTTCGCCCTATTAGCTTGATTGGGAGTATATATAAGATTATCGCCAAAATTTTGACTAATCGTCTTGTTGGTGTTCTTGGGGATATTGTAAATGAGGTTCAATCGGCTTTCATATCGGAGAGACAAATCCTTGACGGTCCATTTATCCTTAATGAGATTATGCAATGGTGTCGTAGGAGGAAAAAACAATCCCTTATTTTCAAAGTCGACTTTGAGAAAGCATACGATTCGGTTCGATGGGATTTCTTGGATGATATATTGGTAAAATTTGGTTTTGGTATCAAATGGAGAGGATGGATTCAAAACTGCCTTAATTCGTCTAAAGGCTCAATTCTTGTCAATGGGAGTCCTACGGAGGAATTCCAATTCTACAAAGGTCTAAAGCAAGGTGATCCGCTATCCCCTTTTTTATTTATCCTTGTAATGGAAAGCTTACATATATCGTTTCAACGTGTGGTGGACGTGGGCATGTTTACTGGTATTAAGCTTAGCTCATCGCTAAATATTTCACATCTATTCTATGCGGATGATGCAATATTTCTTGGGCAATGGAATGATTCTAATATTGACACCCTTGTTCATGTGATGGAATGCTTTTATCGTGTCTCTGGTCTTCGGATAAATTTGTGCAAAAGCAAGATTATGGGTATTCACGTGGACGCTGACAGAATTAAGAGTGCGACTTCTAAACTTGGGTGCCTTGTTCTCAATACTCCTTTCCTTTATTTAGGTACGAAAGTCGGTGAAAATATGTCTAGAGTGCATGCTTAGAAATAGGTCATTGTTAAAATCAAGTCTCGTTTGTCGAATTGGAAGTTAGAAACGTTATCTATTGGTGGTCGATTTACTCTTCTTAAATCGGTGTTAGGATCAACGCCGATCTTCCATATGTCTATATATAAAGTCCCTTCGAGTGTTCTCCATTTGCTGGAATCCATTCGGAGTCATTTTTTCCATGGTCACGATCCTAGAAGTAAAAAAGCATCATGGGTGAATTGGAACAAGGTTCTCACAGCTAAAGAAAGAGGGGGTTTGGGGGTTTCCAGTCTTTATGCGCTTAATAGAGGCTTAATGTGCAAATGGGTTTGGCGATTTTTTGCACATAAATCTTTGTTATGGTCTAGAGTGATTAAGGCCATTCATGGTCCTGAGGGGGGTTTGATCACTGATGTGAGAAGGGGTTTTCGATCTACGTGGACCTCTATTGTGCAGGAAGTGAAGAAGTTACAGAATCAAGGTGTCAACATATTTGATTATATTCGGATCAAGATAGGAAATGGAGACAATACTAGTTTTTGGAAAGACAAATGGCATAATGAAGGCGTTCTGAAAGATGTATTCCCTCGTCTGTACGCGTTGGAGAGGCATCAGAATGTAACTATTCACACGAAACTGATTGATTACAGTTTAGTTAACTCCTTTCGTCGGAATCCGAGAAGTGGTGTGGAAGAATTTCAACTCGACAATCTCTCCAGGTTGGTTAGCACGATTACCCTCTCATCTGCTGTTGACAGGTACGTTTGGTCGCTTGAAAATTCAGGGGAGTTTTCGGTGAAGTCTATTCGGCAAGTGATTGATGCTAATTGTTTTCCTGTTATTCACTCGGCTACGAGATGGGTTAAATCTGTGCCTCTTAAGGTGAACATCATGGCTTGGAAAATAAAAATGGATGGCCTGCCCACTAGAATGAATATATCTCGTCGCGGTATTGAAATTGACTCGATAGTTTGCCCTATTTGTAACAGTGGGGCGGAATCTTCTTGTCATATTTTTTTCCAATGTAATTTGGTTAGACAGTTGGCTCGGAAAATATCGTCTTGGTGGAATGTGGATTACGTTGATGTTTCTTCTTATGAGGAATTGTACACTTGGTTGGTATCTCTTAGGCTTCAGGCAAATCTCAAAGCGGTGTTCGAAGGCATCTTCTATTGTTTATGGTGGTCGGTTTGGATGTTCCGTAACAAGATTCTTTTCGAGAAGGATACTCCTTCACAGGCGAGGATTTTTGATAACATTGTTTCTAATTCTTATTATTGGTGTAAGTTTAGATGCAAAGCCTCGTTCAAATGGATCGATTGGCTCAAAAACCCGTATCTTGTAATTGTCTAATTCTAGCTCCTTGCTAGTCGTTTAATAAAGCTGATGTTCAAAAAAAAGAACGAAATGATCATAGCGTCTTCCTTTATCAAACGATTAAGCCTGAGCTCACTGCCATACAAAATAAGATCGGTTAACACTTTGCATGGCGTTGATTCAATGTATTTGTAAATAGCGCTAATCATGTAAAAAATCATCATACTTGCCACCATATACTTTTATAACCTCATACTACCAAAATTTCCTTTTGTGATCACTAAAGTCAATTTTTTTGTCATTCTTGGTATTATTTTACCCACTCAACTGGTTTTGCCACGTCATTAGGTGACTGTCATGTCACGATGCATACAAAAAGATAATTTGGTAACTATGATACATTTACAAATTGTTTTTCTACAAAAAAAATTTCCTTTTTTTTATTAATTATTTTCTTACAAATTTTTTTCCCTTTTTTTAAAATACTTTTTTATATGTAAATATATATTTTCAAAAAAAAATTTATTTTATAAAAAAATTCAAAATGATAATATTTTTTATAAAAAGAAAATCCTTTTTTTTAAATAAATACATTTTATTTCAAAAAAATATTATTTTTGAAAATTAATTTTTTCCCTTTATTTTAAATACTTGTAATATTACTCTGTTTCAACGACCGTTTGTAATTGTTTTTAAAAAATTTAGTTTACATGTTTTCATCCGTTTGTAATTGTTTTTAAAATTTTTATTTTACATGTTTTCATCCGTTTGTAATTGTTTTTAAAATTGTTAGTTTAGATAATTACAAATTGTCGTTCAAACATAGTAATATTACAAGTATGAAAAATATTTTTAAAATAATCACAAAAAGCGTCTGAAAATAATTACAAAAAATGTATGAAAACGTATAAAATGAACTTTTTTTTACAAGTATAAAATAATTACAAAACTTTTTAGCCCTAAAATTATCTCGCCCGGGGTAGCAAGATAAAATAGTGTGTTTGTTTTACAAGTATAAAAAATATTACAAGTATAAAATAATTACAAAAAAATTTTTACAAAAAATATAGTAATATAATAAGTATAAAATAATTACAAAAAACATATGAAAATGTATAAACCAAAAAGATTTGTTTGAAAAAAAATTGTATAAAAAATAATTTTTTTTATGAAAATAATTTATAAATGTATCAAACTTACAACATTGTCTTTTTGTAGCTCTAGGAATCCTATGTGATCGCCACCTATGAAAAAAAAAACCTGTTACCGGCTAAGGTGGTTAAAAAGACCCCCAAGAAGAACACAAAATAGAGTTTAGTGATCACAAAAGAAAAAATGGTAGTGAAGGGTTAGAAAAGTATACGATGGCAAGTATGATGATTTTTTCGATGATTAGCCCTTATAGAAAAGATACAGTTTAATCACACACATAACAATTTTATTAAATCTCAATTTAACAAAACAAGAAAATTTATATCATTTTAATCAAATCAACCTCAAAAGATACCCTAGCTACTCTTCTGTATCTCTAATATCTATTTATGTGATATTAGTTTTATTACAAACAGCTCAACCTAAAAGAAGTTGGGATAAAGGTAACGTTCACTTGTTTGATTCAAATAAAGGTTCTAATATCAGTTTAGTTCTATTACAAACAATGAAAAGCTATGTTACGCCATTAGTGGGCCGTTTGGGTCGTGGAAAACGGACCAAGAAAACACCAAAGTGGCAAGAATCCTTTGTGATGGGCTAGGATTTGTTTGCTTACATAAAAATAGCTGCCGTGCTTGCACAGGGTGTTCACCTGCCTTGCTAATCGATCTGCCGATCTTATAAACGTCCGTTTAGTCTGAACATTGTTTTTCATATATTATTCTTAAAGCGAAATGAAATGGCTAGTTAGTTACCAACTTACCGATATTTTTTGAGAACCAAAATTTAAGTTTATATTCATAACGTTTCATATTTCTGTTTCTAGGTTTTGGTCATGATTTTTTTTCTTCCTATACTCCATATATGTAAGTATGAGTCATAAAAGTCGATTTTTTTTAACCGGTTTTACCCCGGTAAATATAATCATAAAAGTTGATTGAATTCTCAAAATAAGTGTCCAATTTGATTTTTCAAAATCAAATTGGTTCAATTGTGATCTTAAATATTTTTCTTATGTTACATGATATCTGATGAAAATTATACCAATGAAAAATAAACATAAAATCAGATCTATTCATATATTTTGTATCAAGTATTATATATAACTTATATAAAAATAGTTAAGGTCAAATTTGAACCTGTTTAACTCTAAAAAGTCAAATCAAACACTTATTTTGAGATGGAGGTAGTAGTAGTTTACTAATTTTACTTGAATTAACCACTCAAGAGTGATTTAGTGGCAAAAGGGTTGGTGGCTATCAATCTAAAATATGTGAAGTCTCAAGTTTAATTTTTACTATGTGCAAACAACATTTGAAGTGGTCACTCCAACCTCCTAAAAAAGGACAGCTTTACATGGTTTAAGTCTGTGTGACGGTGTTCAAACTACATGAATTAGTCGGGCAATTTGTCAGAAACAACTTAAATTTCATTTTTTTTTTCGTTTGGTTCCAGAGTCTTCCACTTACTAAATCATTTTCGTAAAAGACATTACTCAATTAATCATTCACATGAAACTTTATTCGAAGCAAACGAGTGAACGACTACGGTACACATCATCTAACTACTATAGTTCTCGTTATTTTCAATGAATTAACACACAACTTTTATGAAAACAGCTAGTAATAACATCATTACAGACGTAGATATTACGACAACAAAAATTAGACCTTATATTAATTAGTAAGTTAAACTATTTAAGCAATGACCGTGTAGTAAAACATATCATGAGTCATGACTCAATTTTGTGTTTGTTAGATGGTGCAGACCACCTAAGAGAAAAAGAGGAAAAACGGAGGTGGTGTGACGTATGTGGGTGTGAAGTACATTGTGTGTTATGTTTAGTGGTTTATTTTTATGTGTTGTGATTAGAAGATTACTACTACAACCGTTAAGTGATGGGTTAAATGATGTGAAGAAAAGCTCATATATATGCAGCGCGCTGACGTAGAGGTCAAGTGAAGGTGATCATTACGCCTAGCCATACTTTTGAGTTTTGATATATGAATCAGGGTGGAATTGGGTTTGTGCAAAATGAGTCAGGCTTGTTCATTTTGATAATATGGCTATGTGCAGACCGGTAGTCATAAAGTGGACCCCTATATACGAAAAACTACGTATATGTTTGTCGAATGCTCCTATCAAACCTAATTTTCTTTTGAAAAACAACTTTAAATTTATCATCTAACTAAACAAAATTTAGCAATTAACCTTCAAAAATTGTTACTTTTAAATATATACTTTCTTGAAAGGCAAACTTTTATTATATAACAAATACATTTAAGGGCAATCACTCGGTAAAAGTATAAAAACGGGTGTAGCAATCAACAGACCCAACAACTAACATAAACCCGTAAAAACCACAACCAAAGAGTTCCAACGCATGCTTATACCAAGTGGTGATACAACGAGATGAGAGTGGTTGTCGAATAAAATACCAAAAAACCAAGATCATCACATTGTAACAACCATGACCCTTGGCAAAAAGCGACCCATGATACAATTCATCAAAACCACACGACATCAATCCAAACACGAGACAATCAGTTCGACCTAAATGATCTGAATTTGCTGAGCCGACATAAATGATCTGAACCACACGACCTACAAGAACTACAACCCAATATTAACCACAAATCGATGTCAACCAGGTTTTGGTTTATCTAGTTCGGGTTTCTCAGTTTTTAAACTGAACCAAACCAATTGAAACTCAGTTCAAATATCCCATTTGTCACCTTTTTAGCCTACATATCGTTTATACTCCTTAGTTTTGGTTTTATACTGTAGCCAACTTGTTGTAATATAAAACAGAATGTGATGTTTAAGTTTAAGTTCAAGAGAGTTTAACATACATTTTTTGATTCATTGGCTGAAAACTTATAAAAGAGATCAGGTCATGATAGAATTGAACTTGCGTTCTCTTATTTCATATAGTAGTAAGCATAAATAAAACCATGCATTTTGATATAAAATTAAAAAAAAAAAAAAAAACAATATGAACAACTTCTCAATTTTACACACAAAAGAATTTGTTCCTTCACTTGATTTATGCAGAAAGATACCATTGGGCCCTCTCCAGATTTAATCGGATAATTGTATGGCCGTACCCAAGGGTAATGGAAGATGATTCTTGATTACATTTGGTATATTTGAATTATTTCTATAACGAGAAACATAATGTTAAACTATATGGAATGACTTAGGATCCATATCCATGGTTTAACGGTATCTGTAACAAAGGGATGATTATAAAGCAAGAAACTTATAACCATTAGATATCCGAGATAATTTTTGAAACTCTTATCTCATAATATTCCTAATGTAAAAATAATTGTGTGGGTTGCTAGACTTTGCCAATTATAGGTATAAGTGTTAGGTGCTACTCCAACTCCCAAGTGGGAGCTGTTGGGTTATGGTAGTCGGCTAGCACGTATACGTTACGAATATGTGAGCCTATTGGGGGCACACACGTTAAGACACGAAGAGTACGTTTATTATGTAATTAATATATATACTTGTTATATATTTATTAATTATATAATATGCTTCACGTTATTATTTAAATAATCGTTAGTTATCGTTATATTTTATAACTAACTCAACAACTATTTAAATATGAACCAAAGGGACTTAAAAGTCGAAAACCGAAATTCTCGTCCTCCTCTCAAAAGTGGCAGATTTTAGAGGATTCTAGAAAGGGGTTTGAGTGAAAATTATTTGTGATAATGATAAATGGAAGGAGTTAGAGTTGATCTACAACTAGGGTTGAGGTGCTATATAAACACCCATTCCCCTCCCTCATTATTATTCGATGGACTAATCCTACACACAAATAATACATACGACATTCATTCTCCATCACAAAACCATACTTGTTTTCTTTCTTCCTTGAGTTCGGTGAACAGAAAAGAAAAAAAGAAGATATTTTGCATACATTATTCACGTATGCATGTTTAGACTTTGCATGCAATATGTTAAATTGCATCCACCGTCCAATCTTTTTATTCTTGATAATTCGAACGTAATATCTATATATTATTCGAATTGGTTTTGTAGCTTGTACAAGACACTAGTTTGTTTGTTTTTTGGTTCAAGCATACAAGGGTTGTTTGGTTTTTGGTTCAATTAAATAAAGCATACACTATTGGTGTTTGAAGCTCGTGAAGTTACGACTAGCATTGTTGCGTACTTGTTCGACGTGTTGTGTGAGCAACCGTAGAGGCGATTGTTTTAGTCGCTTTATTCGTTATCAAAATCAATTGCTGAGAGGTATGCTTTCTATTTACTTTTCACGTACGTGTTAACCATATGCTATTACTAAATCCATTCTGCTGCGTACTCGTAGCTACTTGGTTACCTAGATTATAAAATCACAACAGCACTCACAAGTGCTTTGGGTTAGAATTTACAATCACAATGAGTCTATATACAAGCGGGGAATAAGTCATATATTCCAATCTATGCCTAGGCAATGAGTCAAATTTCCTTCCAAGGCCACTGCCCACTTGACCCTGCCGAGCTGCCCCCTAGGACTCTAGCAGTGTTGTGACAAACAAACTTCAAGCAATAAGACACCACAACTCAGCATACCAATTGACTTGACTTAACTATATATATATATATATATATATATATATATATATATGCCTTTACAGGAGTCTCTTGTTTTGAAGGATGGCTACGCTATTAGAATTTTCAATTAGCCACATTAAGGAGTAGTTCATTAACAATCTAACCCGGCCACTAGAATGATGGATTGATGGGACATGTACCAACAACATTGTGAGTTTAGAATGTACAGAGCTCATAGAGAATGAACTCCCTAGAAACCAAATACAATCAAAATTTACAACCGAATCACCTCCTTGTCAAGGATATTTAATTTGCTGAGCTTCACTTCCAAAATAAAGGATAGGCAATGTCAAACATTGAAATCTATTACTATATTTTTGGTTCCTAGACTGTCTGACTGTGCAATGCTGCACTCGGGCTCGGCTCAAACTTTTTTATTATTGTAATCTGAAGCAGTTAATAAGGCCCTCCCGTGTTAATTATGTTTCTGTGTCCATGTCTGTCCACATGACACTTATAAGAAAAGATGAACATGTAAACCTAATACTTACATTGCATCGTACATTATGAATTACCAAAAAGCACAAATGTTTCGCATGCTGGAATATGATAACCTATGTAGCATGCTTCTAGATCACTACATTTTTTTTATTAAAGGAAATGGAAAGCTAGACACTGCTTAGTTTGTGTCAGAAGCAAAGGCAGCTTCTTTGCAAATATATTACAAGACTTCCATCATGACTATTGCTACACGAATCATTCTCTTTTTCACAAAGTTCAAACCAAAGCCTTACAAGCAAAGTTATACCATTTTATAATCTAGTTCTTTTCTTTTCTACACAAATTCTTTCACCACAGTATAATGCTAAATCAGTAAGCCACTTCTCGTCTTACAAATGACAAAGCATTGTTTTTTATTTCAAGCGTTATTTCTTTCTGAATTTTAATTTATGTTTTTGATTATAAGTGTTAGCAATCCGTGTTCTAAAGTCATGTTACTCGCTTAGGATGATGATTATCAAACAAAAACTATGACTGTTATATAAAAGTAGTTGGATATTTACCGAAGGAATTATTGTTTATGGAACGGCAATTTTTATGC
This sequence comes from Tanacetum coccineum, assembly GCA_026074375.1. Lineage (NCBI taxonomy): Eukaryota > Viridiplantae > Streptophyta > Magnoliopsida > Asterales > Asteraceae > Tanacetum > Tanacetum coccineum. The sequence continues at coordinate 14,521 of BQNB010025909.1, forward strand.
ACCTATAACATCTATCTGACACATAATATCTCACAATGTCTCCAATGAGACTCACAACTTCTTGTTGATGGGCCGCTCACATACCACTAATGCATTTTGTTGAAACACGACTCCCTTTAGCAAGTACTATTTGGTAGCTATGAGTAATTTTCGTCATTCGCCCAGACTATACATTTCTGATCTCTCTTCCCCTTTAGCATCAACGTGTGGATACGATTATTGAAATGCTATTAACTGATTTCTGTAAGTATGCATAATAATGGAATAAGTATAACTAGATCATTCAGTTTATATACTTTTAGAAGATGGAACCATTCTAATACCTTTTCTTTCCAGTTGCCACTGTGCACTTTCCACCACATACAAAAAGTGAAAACCAGCAGCATCTCAAATTGCCATAATCTTTCCATATATAGCAACCATAGCCTCTTTGGCACTTCACATACCAACTTATACTCTTATAGTACAACCACCATCTCAAAGTCATCATCACTATGGCTTCTTTCCTCACTTCCATAATGGTTTCCCTCTACCTAGCACTCATAATACCCGCCACAGTCTCAGCTAGTGGCACTTTCTCCAAGCATTTCGCCAAAACAGAACTAACACCAACTGTCCGAAAAATAACCCGCCTTCATTTCTACTTCCACGACATTGTTAGTGGCAAAAATCCAACTGCTATCAAAATAATCGCACCTAAAAATTCATTTGGCATGACTGCAATGATTGATGACCCTTTGACCATAGACACCAAGCCCGGTTCTACAGTTGTGGGTCGGGCTCAGGGACTTTATGCTTTGGCTTCTCAACATGACTCAGCCTTACTTATGGTTATGAATTTTGCATTTACTTATGGAAAGTATAATGGAAGTGAACTTAGTGTTATGGGGCGGAACCGTGTGCTTGATGCAGTTAGGGAAATGCCGGTTATTGGAGGAAGTGGGGTCTTTAGGTTTGCACGTGGCTATGCACTCGCGAATACGGTGAGGTATAATCCTAAAACTGGTGATGCTGTGGTTCAATATAATGTAACCGTAATACATGGCTTGTAAAATGAGGCCCAGTATCCCACATCGTGAAACCTAAGTTACATTTCATTAACTATTTCATAATGTTTTACTTTGGTAAGTTAACCAATTGCAACTGTAACTTATTTTTTGTGGAGTTTCCTACATGTTAATGATATTGGTTTGTGTTTACATGACTTCTGTATTAAGTCTATCAAAAAGCATTTAAGTCACTTGGTTAATAACACGGGGAAGGTGGTGGCTATGACCAAACCTAAACGAGTACATCCTCTTTCCATTGGTGGAGTTTGGCCAACCCGGAAGATGAGAATTTAAACCTAGTAGTTGTGGGCTCTGAATTCTTTTGAGGGAAATATTAGATCAAATTAAATTTACTATTTTGATCTGCTTCCGCTTTTAATGGTGACCAACTGGCATGTAACGCAGTCTCAAACCTAGTTGTTTTGGGCTAACAGCTTCTACTTTTACTTAATGCTTTTGACCAATTAGTACATATCCAACCGAATCTTTGAATCGAACGTGGCTCAATATTTTTTCTTGAACCAAGATCTAGGTAAAAATAGTAATGGCAATGGCACACAGGAGGTATTAGAAATAATCAAACCTAGACAAGTATTTTTACCCAACTAGTATCTATACAGGTGTCCTTAAACCTCATGATATAGGAGGACTCAAGAACCATGCTTATAACACAAATTATGTATTTTCTTTGTTTAACGTTGCTTTCTCAGACAAACATAGTTCTCTGATTCCTTGAGTCACATTCTTTCTTATTCCATGTTTTGGAATGCATTAATTTTATCTGTATCTATAGTAGCTGACAAATTCACGAATCCATAATACGAATTCGTAATCTTTCCATATGAAAACAATGAACATCGCAATGGTTTATAATTCAGGGATGCTAGTATACATGTGATCAACCATATATCTTTATAATCATTTGATTGTACAAAATATGCTTGATAAGGAAAAATTGTCCTTGGAACAGATCATTAAGTTTATTATTAGTTTAACAGATGACCGGAGCGAGCACAGAGTTGTTTTATACACATAACTAAGCACACAAAACATAAATTAAAACAAGCATGTTTATAAACTAACTATACCTTCTAGATTTCCATGCTGAAATCGAATATAATGGTTGATTATGCCAACATATAACAAAGCAACCATTTTCTTCTTTCATTTTATACCCATCATACCCGTAATTCTGCAACATTCTTGTAGCTAATAACAACCCGTTATAGCTCAAAGGCACCCGTCCAAATCCAGCCAACTCGAGCCGCGGAACCCATTTCTCAAGTTTCTCATGTCTCACTTTTCTTTCAAACCCCTCACACGCTATCATGTTCTTAATTTCTTCTCCAAATAACATCTTTTCAACTTTTTGACGTTCCAATGATGCTCTTGGAACAGTAGATTCTAAGCAATCAAATAATGCTGCATAAAAGATCAACGCTTCAAGTACTCGTTCCATTAAGCTGAATCCATTAAGGTTTGATTCTTGCTCAGTTACCACCATTAGTTTAGGCGAGAGAGTCCAAAGGGTGTTTAATATATTCATCATTTTAGCTGAATTTGCCATAGATAGCGGTGATGATGAAGTGGAATCAGGGCTTGGACTAAATGCGTTGGTGATATCTTTCTTGAGAAAATCACCCAAAGTTTTTGAATTCATTAAAACTTGTTTTGAGGGTGGGCCTTTTTTGTTCTCATCATCAAACGCCAAAAGAGTGTGAAGTTGGAGTACCGAGCTAATTGCTAAAGCTTCTCCTGACTTGTAACGTAAAGCCTCGATTTCAAGATTATCCAATCGACTAACTACAGGATTGAACTGAAATGGGATGTCTAATCTCTCGGCTTCTTCATTTAATCGAAGCGCCATTTGTTCTAATACTTCTTTCTGTTGATGAATCCCAGTGATCCGCAAATGTGGTGGCCCTTCAGGACGTGTGCTTAATGACTGAAGAAGATTCATCCACTGAGCAGGCTCTGAAGAACAAAGATCGATAATATGAACCATTTTTTCACCTTCCATTGCTTCAAGAATTGCTTGATTAGTAATGAGATAAGATAATCTCAAAAAAGGACAAAGATCAAAAAACAATCTTTTCACAAGAATATCTTCGGAAACTGATGTGATCTTAGTGGAATTAATAGCTTTGTATAAACCGGGCCACCCTTTAAGCATCCGATTAGCTAGTGCTTCAGTGAAATAAGCTGCAATTCTTTGCATTGTGTCGCCATCTGCAGATGCAAGATGGTTAATTTGCTCGAGCCCAATGTTAGCATTTTCGATACTACCAGCAGCCACATGGTTAGCACATGCAACAAGAAGATGGATGAGGTATAAGCCTCGTTCTTCAGATTCCATTTCCCTCAGCCATGGATATGGTGATCCAATACCAGGTGACAGTGACATTAGGGAGAATAGATGAAGCGGCGACGAGCTTATAGATGAAGATCCGTCCTCTTGAGCCATTCCTGACATAATTGATGACCTGCTAAAAGAGTAATGATAATATCATATAAAAAGGAAAAACTATAGTACTAATTTACTAATTTTGGTCTGGCCTTGGCTAATCACTTTTGTTATAGCTACTCCGAAACTTATCAAGTTATCATCCAAAACGAGCTTTTTTTAACGGCATCATCCAAAACCAGCTACGTGCCCCTACATATATTAAGATTATCAAAACTAGCTTCATCCTTAAGGATTCATAATATACTAATTAATATGATTTGGAAACGCAATAATTGTAGATTATAAGGACTTAAGGATCATAAAATGCACTCCCAAACACGCTATATAAAGATGGTCAACATTATATATTCATCTACATTAAGATATACTAAATTCAATGCTATATCCTTTAAATTCAAGTAATACTTACACTTCATGTCTTTCATATCATCAAAATTATAAAACTTCAACAGCAAGAAACAATCTAGAAAGTACTAATTGTGCTCAGAAAGATACTGTCAACATAATCACAAAAAGCCACCATAATCATTGTAAACTTTTTTTCATGCATCAAAATATCAAATCATCATCATATTAATATAGAATATACAAATACAAACTTACTACTTAATTACCACTAAAAATATCCGAGGCAATTCCAGATAATCCAACGAAATATAAGACTAAAATGAAATTGCTAGAAGGGTTTTGAAAATCATTAAAACCCCATTGAAACCCAGATAGCAAAATCCAAACTTTGTTATATATTTTTGTGTATAGGGTCGGATATAACAAGGTCTTTTGAAAGTGTTACAGTATTTGAAGTTGGTATAGAGTTAAAAGGGTTTTTGTTTGTTTGTCATGGGGAGGACATATCCATGGTTGAGTTTGTTTTTGTCGTCATTGCATTGGTTATTCCTATGGGGACATCAAATTTGGAGGGATCGTTTAAAAACTAACAAAAGTGGAACATTTTAGCTAAACAATTGGGCATACTTTTTTAACCGGGTTCATATCCGTCTTATCCGATCCGTTGGAATGTTATCGGGTCGGGTTGTCGGGTTATCGGGTTGATCGTGTCGAGTTGAGTCAAGTTTTGGTGTCCTAAATATTGACCCTAACCCGACCCTATAATATATCAGGTTATCACTTATCTGGTCAAAACGGGTCGGGTTGAGTTGTCGGGTTGTTATCGGGTTGAACGTGTAAAAGACAAACATAATGATCGCATATGGATAATCTTTGTTTGGATATAGCTAGTGTACCTAAAGGAGAAGTTAAAGACCATAGGATGAATGAAAGAATTAGGAGCACAATGGCTGAATGAAAGTTATCCTATTGTCTGTTTTTTTTTCCTTTCCGTTGGTATCAAAATAAAGCAAAACATCTTTGATGTTACCAAGTGTGTGCAACTGTGCATTAGCATGCCAATGTGCTTATTTGTGAGTAAATCTTTGAGGTGGCCCATGTAATTCAATGTTAAAATATAACAACTGCTAACTCAAAAAGATTATGAGGCATGACTGCATGAGCATTGAGCATTGAGCAAACACAAAAATTTCATTTTCTCTCTATAAATTCATTCACGCAAAGTATGTTTATCTATGTCAGTTTTCTTTAATATTTCTACTTTATCTGCGTACCAAGTAGAATAGTAGTAAATGATTTGATCAGCTATATATACAAAGATGGCTTATATCAAATTATTATATTGAACATTGTTTCATTATTATATATTTTCTAAATTATTTCTTAATCGTACAGTGTAGAGTCAGGCTCAAAATTAGTGGTCGGTAGTGTTGTAATATATACGGAGTAGTTTGTATGCTGCAACAAGTAATGTCAAAATGGGTTATTTTATGATTTATATCACCCGATAACAAAACTAATAGGACCCTAACCCGACCCTATAAGGCTATCGGGTCTATCGGGTCAACCCGATTAACCCGATAAGCAAAGTTGGACCCAAATCAACCCGACCCTATAAGGTCTTATCGGGATCGGGTCGGGTCGGGTCGGGTCAACCCATTTAACACCCCTACTCACATATTATTCATATCCGTTGCAAATCCGATCCGTAAAACACCCACCGGTTTACTCTTAACCCAGTCCGGCGATAACAATTAACCAGGGGTGTTGATCGGTTCAGTTATTGGGTTGTTCGATTAGTCCGGTTAAATTTATTTTTTGGGTCAAACCGAACCGAAAACCTAATTTGAATTCGGTTCGATTTTCGGGTTAACCCGAATTAGACCATTTATTTAAAAAATATTAATAATTACATATATATTTAGCAAAAAAAATATTTCAAGCATAAAAAGTATTTTTTTGTATTAGGATAAATTTTTAATGGTCATTTTATATATATAAATATATAAAAACTAGTTTCATAACTTTCGCTTCGAAAATTTGTTTAGATAAAAGGTGTGTGTGTGTGTGTGTTTGGCTTAGTTTTTGTGTGTGTGAAGTCCATTTAGGGTGGGTGTATTTTTATATGTTTAAGATTAAAGTTTTTGTGATGTCCGAGACTGACTGTTGTACGGTCAATATTAAACGGTTTTGTAGCTTTACTGTAGATCACATTTGCAAAGATGGTAGAACAAACTCAATCGCTTCTTTATGTGTAGCAAAAAACAACGGTAAATTGAACCCTCTCAAATGCCAAATGTACATAACAGATTAGAGGTGTATGAATACCAGTGTACTTCTGAAGTCGATCAACATCAAACACGAACCGGTCATTTTCAGGAGCTTCTTTCAATCCCGAAGCCAATCATCATAGTTTAAATCCTTGACTGTTATCAATTAGTGTGAGTGGGATAAATGTGTGTGTCCTTTATTCATTATACGACATAATATATATACAAATACATAGATGATTCTAGATGTGGGCTTGAGCCCAATACAAATACACATGATAATATTACGGGCTAATACTCCTTCGCAGTTGAAGCGGGAGGACACCGGGCGCTCAAACTGGAGCGAAACTCTTCAAATAAAGCTGAAGGCAATCCTTTGGTGAAAATATCCGCAAACTGATAACGTGAAGGGACATGAAGAACGCGAACCTGACCCGCTGCAACCAAATCTCGAACAAAGTGTATATCAATCTCAATGTGCTTGGTACGCTAATGTTGAACCGGATTACATGAAAAATAAACAACACTAACATTATCACAATAGACAAGCGTAGCGGAAGATAATGGTGTATGTAACTCACGTAGTAAATTTCTCAACCAACACGTCTCAACAACAGCATTGGCAACACCACGATACTCTGCCTCTGCACTAGAACGGGAAAGCGTCGGTTGACGCTTAGAGGACCAAGAGAGTAAATTGTTGCCACGAAAAACACAATAACCGGAAGTCGATCTCCGAGTAATGGGACAACCAGCCCAATCTGCATCTGAATAAGCAACCAAATATATAGTGGAGGATGAGAATAACTGCAAACCATAATCCAAGATACCACGAACATAGCGTAAGATCCTCTTAAGAGCAGAGAAATGAGGCTCCCGAGGATCATGCATATAGAGACACACCTGTTGTACAGCATAGGAAATATCCGGTCTAGTGAAAGTAAGATACTGTAAAGAAACTGCAAGACTCCGATATAAAGTTGGATCAGAAACAATGTCACCAGTAGTACCCAACTTGGACTCAGTGTCAACAGGAGTCCAACTGGGATTACAGTTAACCATACCAGCCCGCTCAAGAATCTCAACAGCATATTTTTACTGAGATAAAAACATCCCTGAAGAATCCCGTGTAACAGAAATACCTAAAAAAATTAAGCGAACCCAAGTCTGTCATAGAAAACTCTTAATGTAAGGAATGAATAAGTTGTTGTAACAAAGCCTGAGAAGAAGCCGTAAGTACAATATCATCAACATATAATAACAAGTAAGCAGTATACATCCCCTGTCTGTATATGAATAAAGATGTGTCACAACGACTATGTTAAAAATCAACCCGAGTGATATAGGATGCAAATCGCTGAAACCAAGCTCGAGGGGCTTGCTTGAGCCCGTAAAGAGATCGTTGTAATAAGCATACATAATCAGGATAAGCAGAATCTCAAAATCCTGGAGGCTGATGCATATAAACTGTCTCAAACAAATCACCATGTAAAAATGCATTCTTGACATCAAGCTGATGAACCGGCCAATGTCGAGAAGCAGCCAAACTAAGAATAGTCTGAATAGTGCCCGACTTAACAACCGGACTAAAGGTCTCATCAACATCAACTCCCTCTAACTGAGTACTACCATTCGCCACAAGACGATCCTTGTAGCGACTAAGCGTGCCATCTGCCAAATACTTATAACGAAAGAGCTACATATGACGAACTATATTCGTGTATGTAGGTCGAGGTACCAAAACCTAAGTTTTGTTTTTAATAAGTTCATTATATTCATCACGCATAGCATTTTGCCCATTCGGATTACTAAACGCATCACGATAAGATTTTGGTATGGGAGAAACGGAAGATACATGCAAATTAAGACGCACAGTGGGACGATTAGTCCCAACACGAAAACGTGTGACCATGGGGTGAACCGAGTCAGGGTTCAGGTTTTCAGGTGGATTAGGAATTATAAGAGGTGGAATTTCATTTTGAGCCGTGGGAGGTTGTTCGTGATCCATTTCAGGTGTTTGTTAAGCCACGTGCGTATGTTGGATATGTGGTGGAGTATCATGGGTTGTAATGGATTGTTGGGCTGGGGAGTTATGGGATGGTGTATCGTGTGCTGGTGATTTAGGTTGGGCCGAAGGGGTTATATTTGTATAAGTAGGAGTAATATTTGGTGGAGGTGTATGAGTTGCGTGAATAGTATCGGGGTCCAAAACTAGAATAGACCGAATGGGTTGAGTGGGAATATCGGGCGAATTATCTAAAAACGTGTAGGTAGGTACCGAGGTGGGTTAAGTTGATCCATAAGGAAAAACGGTTTCATCAAAGGTAACATGACGTGAGATAATTATTTTATTTGTGTGTAAGTCAAGACATCGATACCCACGATGATTGGAAGTGTGTAACAAGAATATGGAGGGTGTGGCACGTGGTTCAAGTTTGTGATTAGGATATAGGTGAGGGTAACATAAACAAACAAAAATGAGTAAAAGGCTATAGTCTGGCTGCTTTCCAAACAAGCGAGTATAAGGTATCTCATTGGTAATTGCAGTGGAAGGTAAAATATTAAGGAAGTGAGTGGCCATATTGAGAGCCTCAACCCAAAATGTGGGTGGAAGATTAGCTTGAAAAAGTAAAGTTCGAATGAGATTATTTATGGTACGAACCATTCGTTCGGATTTGCCATTTTGTTGGGATGTTTTGGGACATGAAAATCGAAACTGTATACCATGTTCGGCAAAAAGTTTACGAAGGTTACGGTTGTCGAATTCTCCACCATGATCACACTGAAATGAACTAATTTCACACTTGAACTGAGTACGAACATAGGTACGAAACAAAACAAATTTAGACCAAACATCAGGTTTATTAAGCAAAGGATAAACCCAAACAAACTAAGAATAATGATCTAAAAACAACACATAGTATTTAAACCCTAAGAGACTCGGTATGGGTGAAGTCCACATATCTGAGTGAATGATGTCAAAACAAGAAGTAACGACGGTATTGGAACTGACGAATGAAAGCCTCACGTGTTTGCCAAGCTGACAAACATGGCAAAGAACGGGAGGTTTCTTGTTATTAAAAGAAATAACATTATTAGAAACAAGACGACATAATATATATACAAATACATAGATGTTCTAGATGTGGGCTTGAGCCCAATACAAATACACATGATAATATTACAGGCTAACAATTAGCACCCATAAACATGTTAAAAAACGCACAAGCAACTTATTGAAGTATCTACTCTATGCCTGTCACCCATAAACATGTTAAGAGCATCTAATTGATGTTAATTTGATAGCTTTCACAAAATCTAACTTTGCATGTTTTTGAAGGTGTCTAATTAGTTTCATGACCACAATTTATAATACTCCCTTGCCGCAGTCAACAACCAACCTTTAACATTTCATATTTAAACATATTGCCTTAATTATAAAGGGATTGTATATAGTTCTTGACTTCTTGTTATAAAATTCAGCTTTAGTACTCAATTTTTATCAATATACTCTAACTCGCTTACCCAAGGGTGTTTGGGATTGCTTAGAGGTCGAGGGTGTTTGGGGGAGGTTATCAGTAATAGCCTTAATACATATTTATGGATAGTTAAAATATGAGGCAGTCAGTGTATTGACGTTTTAAATATCACCTAAAACAAAGACAACCCTCAGAAAAGAACATGAAAGAGTATGATATTACCAAAGTATTTTATACACATTGTTTTGTTGTAGTTTGTGCAGCATGACTGCTCCTAGTATTCTTAGCCCAATCACACGTCACCATGGCGGTGACGTGCGTCCCTACACGTCACCAAGCCTTAGGAAATATGTTACTTCCCCTAATGCCAAGAAAGTTGCCAAAATTTATAGGATTGATGTCCCAAAATGCTAAATCAGTTAACAAAAGCAACTAATCATCATGGTCTTTTTACACATTATCATGTGTGGAAGTGAAGGATAGAGTTGTTTTAAGTTAATAGTCAAAGTTTGCACATCTGAATATCATAGTTACTTCAAATGGAACCGACCCAGCCCGCTTCAACTAAGAATTACCCATTTTAACCCATACCCAACCCACTCATTCTTCACCTTTAATGACAAATAGAAAATATCACCCTGAGGCTCTAAGTGCGGCAGCTGTGTTGGTAGAGAATAAAAACATGAAACCTAAAATCAGAAGCATTTCTGTACTAGCTACTCCTAAACTGATTTTCGAAACTGATTATTTGACTGTATAATATCATAATTAGTTCCACTATACCCCAACGCCAAAATGGTCAGGACCCACTATTGTGACTGATAATGCAATAATCAATAAAAAAAACTATAAATGCAACGTAGGTAAAGTGCATTTCATCTGATAAAGGCATCAGCTCAACTCAAGAGCTTCTAGAATTTCGAGCATGTCACTTTACCAACTTCATCTGCTTCAGAAACTGTTGTCTCTCTTGCTTTTTCTACAGCTTCCTTGATCTTTAACCACTCAGGACTACATTTGTGAATGACTAGCCTGCAGAAGTTTCAAATGGCATAATAAGTTAGGACGTTTGCAGAGACGGTTATTCATGTAAAAGTATATATATGATATGATTTTACTGATTATTGATTATTCATCATACTACCAAATGATGGAGTGTTTAGGGACTTATCAAAATTCATTCTTCGATGTGATCTGATCCAAAGTGTGTTATGAAATGGGTGCCAAGCCAGAATGTGGTTATTGCTGCTAGGCTTGCATCAGAGAAAATATTGAGGTGGGTAGCAGAAGGATTTGATGACCACCTGGCTTTTTGTTCCATTATTAAGAAGAAACTTCACAAAATCCAATATTCAGGCCTTAGAAAAGCTGTTGTTGATCATCAAAAATATGTAAAAGAGTGTACCTTATACCCCTGCAATTCAGATCAGTTCCAAAGCAAAACCTGATACATTCTTTTCGTTTGTTCTCCATATACGTTGGTGCACTCGTTTGTCGCCAACAGTAATGTTTTATCTTTTAAAGCCAACTCTAATAGTTTGTTATTATCTACATACAATAACAATAAAAATGTATTAGTTATGGATGAAAACATATGAAATAAAATCATTACATGCACTTTCTTTATGAAATTTATGCACTAAAAGGACACAAACTAAGATCTTTCTTTGGCATATACTCACATATGAGCATTTGTTCTTCCCCGTTAATGGAACTTCATCTGACCCGAACAACATTTGTATGCTAAATTTTGGCTATGAGTATGAGGTCATTATAAACAGAACAATTGTAGCAAAGTAGAACATCCAAGATATAATATGTATTCACTAAATAGATGAAAGGAAAAATTATAAACATGTTTACCAACCAGATACGTATTGTGTGTGCCCATATATGTTTCTGCATCAAACTCAAGTCATTTACATCTGCGATTTCACCGCTTGTAATATGAAAATTATGCTTTTCTGCTAATAAAAACACATAAACATGTGATCATAAATGGTTACTCACATGTCCAAATTAGATGGTCTATAATGACGTAGATACAAACCATTAGAGATTTGGTGACTCATTGTTCACTCTTGCCTTTCCTATATATCAATGTGACTGTGGTTGCATGAGCTTCAAGCTTCTGTTCATTAACGACTTCCTTACTCAACATCATGATAACTTTTAGATTACAGATTTTATTATAGGGCTAAACTTTTTTCCTTACGGTTAAGTAAATAAAAACATAACTGACAATCAAACAAAAGTGCAAAAAAACATTCATTAGGGTTTTTGAGAATAAACATATACCTTTAAAGAAAACAAAGAAGATGAATAACCTAGAAAAAAACCAACATATGCATACACGTAATCAAACCACGTAGCACTAAATAAAGTGAGTTATAACACATCAATTAAAATACCTTTTGTAGACAACCTGCAAAATTATAACCTAAACAAAATAAACAAAACAAAGTATACAATTAAAAACATACCTCTGGTTTTAGGATCAATAGAAGACAATCAACCTGCATAGAATGATGAATACTGAAAAATAACATTGTATTTCCTAAACATGCATAAGATATTCATATTCGTAAAAACAACAACAGCTATTAAAAACAATTTAATAAATTCAGCTACATATACAAACCATATTCCAAAGTAGCAAGATCAGTACGTACACACACAATATTCATTGAATATAAATGAATATAATACCTACTTGAAGATTGTTCGATTAGTGAAAGCAGCAACATCGTGACATTAATGAAAAAGATAGTTTTGGGTAGTAGGGTTTTTATTTTAATGTTTAGTCACGTAGGTATGATTTAGATTAATATCAAATATAATTATGGAGTATATCTTCAAATATATTTTTGAAAATTAAAAGATATCTCCATAACTTATTCTTAGACCATATCATTATTGTTTTTTATTAGAAAACACAAATTGGATGATGGATCAGTTGGTAAACCTTGTTGCATCTTAATTATAGGTCATGAATTCAAACCTTGCATGAGACATACTTTTATACAAAATTTTAAAATCTGAAAATTCATGCCAAAAAATAGTGTGCGCCATGTCATCGTTTGTGTGCCATGTCATCGTTTATGAGTTCCATGTCATCGTTGAGGTGGCAAAAAACTATATTTATCCAGTCATAGTTAGCCTCATATATATGTATATATACATATGTATATATACATATGTATATATACATATGTATATATACATATAAATTCGATTTTTGGTTCGGTTTTCGGTTCAGATTGCCAAACCCATATCCAACCCGAAAACCAAATATGTAGTTTGGTTGGGTTTGATTTTGACAAATTTGGTTCGGTTATTTGTTCGGTTTGGTTGTTTTCGGTTTGGTTTTTGGTTTTTTCGGTTTTTTTACTCACCCCTACAATTAACCAATATTATATCACTGCTACAATGATTTGTAAGAGTGTGAACAGTATATGCTACAGTAAATCTTTAGGGGTATTTAGTGTTTGGTTTGACACCGAACTAACCGAAAAAGAAAGCGGACCGAAACCGAATAGAACCGAACCGAAAATTTTAATTGGTGTATGGTTTGGTTTGAAACAGAACCAAAGTATTTAATTGGTGTTCGGTTTGGTTATGGTTTGACAAAAATAAAACCAAACCAAACTGAAAAAACCGAATATCTTTATACACATAAAAAAGTTAGTTATATATATATACGTCTATCGTATTGTCTTAATTAACAATCATAGTTTTTTAAAATATCTTTTAAACTAATCACTCCTCAAATCAAGCATTAATGCATATTCATGAGCAACTGAACAAGAGTTTGCCTACTTGATAAATTCACATATTCTGAGAAAGAGTGAAGTTGCAACTTTGTTTCGATGCTTGAAGATTGAATATTTAAGCTAATAAGGTTTCTATAGACTTTTGTCGAAGAAAAATTATCTTATTTCGCTTTCATTTATTTTCGTTAAGTTCTGAAACCTTTTCGTTTTTTATTGATTTACTTTAGCACTATGTGAGACTTTTTGATGTGTTAATTTTATTTGGAAATTTTATCTTTTTATTTATACTTTTCAGATTTAAATTTGGTTTTCTTGGTTTAACAGAAACCAAACCGAATTCTAATTTGGTGTACGGTTTGGTTTTATCCGTTCTATAATTGGTTTGGTTTGGTTTTAGTTTTAACTTTGAAAATTTTCAAACCAATGAACCCGAACCGTATAACCCACAAACTCAAAAACCAAACCGATGAACACCCTTATAAATCGTTTATTATATTTTGCTAAGTGCTAAACTGCCAACTGATCTTTCCACTTAATTGTTTATGTTACTGCATGATAGCTATGTGTCTTCTAGTATTTTTGAGTGAGTTTGGGGTTTATATGCTCTCAGGTTAGGTTTTGGTTGTTGTAATTTGGTTCATTCTAGATAGAAGAAGAAGTTTATCTTAGGTTTTGCTTCCTATTGTTTTTTTGCATTTTTTGTTGTTCTTTTGTGTTTATTGTTTCTGGAATTGTGTTTATGGGTTTTGGGATTGCATTTGTTCATATTGTTAGGGTTAGGAAAATGCATTGTTGTTGTTGCATTTTAGGTTTCTTTATGATTGTATTTTAGTTTATTGCATTTGCTTGATTGCTGTGGTGCTCTTATCAATGCATTTTTAGAATAAATCAGGGGTGTTGTTTGTTAGAAGAAGGAATGGTTTGGCCGGGTGCTTTGGCTAATTGCATTGCTTTCGGATATTACGTTTTTGGTTATTGATTTTGGATACCTAGCTTTTGTGTATGTGATTTCTAAGTTAAGGTTGATTCAATTTATTCAACTTTTATGGTTTTTGTGATATGAGTTGTTTGATTATTAGGGTTTATTGGAGTTGTTTGCCTTAGCTTATTTATCAGGCTATTTGGTGTAGGTAGCTGACAGTCTCGCTTCACATAATGGGAGGGCAACACGTCCTCAATTTGTCTTTGCAACCATGGTGAGGGCGATGACACGCTCTCAGTTGCACTACAAATGTATAAAGGGTAGTAAGGGATTGCCCATGTTTAGTTGCTCTCAGCTTTATGTTAGTTTTTAACAATGTGTGTATGGATTTAGGCAAGGTTTCGGTCGAAAACGCCTTTGGTTGCTTCATGGATATATAATATAGTAGTGGGCTATGATGATTACTGATGTTTTGTACGTCAAATGAAGCGGGTCATCCAAGATTCGATCCGTAACTTTACGGGGCAAGGATCAGATGGCTTGATAATATAGTCGTTACTATGCAACCGTGTTTCTTTGCAGCCATGGCTGACTTTAGATCTTTTTGATCCTATTCTAGATGGGAGCACCTTAGCAAAACAATTAGGCCATAATTCTTGGGGCGGGTCTCAACTCACCTTATCCGATCCATTAAACTAATACACTGGATCATTATCTCAGTTGTCATTAACACCACATCCCTCTCTATTACAAATCTGATTTGTAAAATAGGTACGGCGATAACGGTTTTAGGCTTGGCATTCTCTTTTCTTTTGCATTATTGTTGTGCAACGTTGTTTTGTGTTTAATGTTTTTTGAATTGGGTTTATCCCGTTAAAGGCTTTGTTGAATGCATTGTGAAGTTGACGTTGGCAGGGCAACTATTAAGCTTGCAGCCACAGCGGATGAATATCATTTTCATATACACGTTGAAGTAAATGAAAAAAAACCATAACCCTAATCACCGCGGAGGCACGGGTTTCTGATTTTCGATTATCGTTGGGTTCAAACACCGGTGATCATCGGCTATGGGAGATCGAAGAACAAAGGAGGATTACGTCCAAAAGATTTCTACGTCAATTTTTTTCACGAATTTCCCAGATGAGTTCTTTTCTCGCGATCTATGTAGGGTGTGCAAAGAATATAGGAAAGTGATCGATGTCTATATTCCGAATAGAAGATCTAAATCAGGTAATAGGTTTGGTTTTGTTCGTTTCATAAAGGCCGATGACATTGATTGTTTGGTCAAGAATCTGTGTATGATTTGGGTGGGACGTTTTAGGTTACAGGCAAACGTTGTCAGATTTCAAAGGACATCCCTAAATAATACAAGAAACCAGTTTGAAAATAAGGTGGAGAAGAAGATATTTTCAAGAGAAACTAGTAGGGATATTGATAACTGTGGTTATTCAAATTCATATGCATATGTTGTCAAACTGGGATCAAAACAAAACGGTGTGGAAGACGAGAACAAACCGGCCTTAGTTCTAGATGATTCTTGTACACTTCAAACTGATCTTTCATTATCGTTGGTGGGGAAGCTGAAGGAATCCGGCTCCTTATCAAAGTTAAAGGTAGTCATGGCATCACATGGTTTTGAAAATATTAATATTAATATACATTATATGGGGGGTTTTAGGTAATGATTTAATTTCAGTCGCAGGCTACAAAAGATAACTTTATGGCCCACGTTAATGTAGGATCATGGTTCTTGAAGTTACAGCAAGCCTCTAAGTTGTTCAATATTGATGGTAGGGTTACATAGGTAGAGATTGAGGGTGTCCCATTATGTGTTTGGTCTCAAAATCCATTTGCTAGAATATCTTCATAATGGGGTAGTATGTTGTACGATGAGGACAAAGAGGATTCGTACTTACACAGAAAAAGAATATGCATTAAAACAACCTTGGAAGAGAATATTATTGAATCGTTTAAAATAATTGCTCAAGGTAAAGTGTATTGGGTCCGTGCTAAAGAAGTTACTGGATGGGTTCCAAAGTTTACAGAGGAAGAAGATAACAATGAATTTGAAGATGAAACAATAGATGAGAATATGTACGAGAAGAATGGGGAACCACAGAAGGATGCTCATTTAGAAGTTAAAAGTGAAGAAGAAGAGATACCAGAAACAAATTTTGATATTGTGAAAGATAACTCTAATGAAAAGGAGGTTCAAAAAGATGGAATAAATGATGTTCAGTCTAATGATCCATTTAACACTTATAAGTTGCCAAATAGGAAGTAGGTAAATGGTAATGGAGGTGAAAAATATGATGGTGATTTGAAGTATCTTCCGGGGTTTACTCCTAGAGATGTTTCTGAAATAAATTCAAACAAGATGGATAATTCAATAGGGGAGGAAAGTGAATGTATTCGGAAGTGTTATGAGAATTTATTAGATAAGAATAAAGTGGCAAAAACAATAACTAATGAGGATGTAGAAACATCTATTTGTTGGGGTATTTTAAAAGTGTAGAGATGCCAAGATCAGGGGGTTCGATGCTACAACTAATGGAGGATTTGGTAAAAGTGGGACAAACGATGGAACATAAGATGGAGGGGTGCATCAAAAACATAAAAGAGATCGTTGAGACTCAAGGAGTACAAAAATTTTATCAATTAATTTTTTGTCAGGCCTTGCCCAAAAGTCAAAAAAGATTAGGTAAAGGAGTTGTGCGTTAATAATAAAGTGAATTTTTATCATTACAGGAAACTAAAATGAAGCATTTGAAGTTATTTAATATCAAGATGTGTTGGGGAAATTACGCTTTTGATTTTGTTTCTAGTCCTTTAGTTGGTAACTCGGGAGGTATTCTTAATGTTTGGGATCCGAGTATGTCTCGAAAGGAACATTCAACGATGTCTGACGATTTGTTGCTATTACAAGTAAATGGGTTCCTAATGATAAGAGTATTATCATCATCTCGGTTTATTCTCCTCAAGAGTTATCCAAAAAAAGATGTTATGGCAATATTTGAATTTTATGTGATTGATAGTTGGAGCGGAAAAGCAGTTGTAATGGGTGATTTTAATGAAGTTCGAACACAAGAAGAACGATACGGATTTGTTTTTAATGCTCAAGGTGATGTTGCGTTTAGCTCGTTTATTTCGTTAGGAGGCTTGGTGGAGATTCTGTCAGGAGTTTATGATTTTACACGGTCTCACAAATCGGCATCCAAAATGAGTAAGCTTGATCATTTTCTTATTTTTAGAGGCCTAATGGGGTCATGTCCATATATTTCTTCTATTACTTTGGATCGTTACTTGTCGAATCATTGGCCTATCTTATTGCGTGAGATCAGTTTTGATAATTTGTGACAATCCATAATTTTCAGGTCATTTTACGTCAATAAACTCAAAACTATTTACAATTATATATTTACTCTTACGTGAAACCATTAAGTTAAATCGCGTAAACTGAAAAACAACTTTAAACGTAAACCGACATTAAACAAATGTAAGTTTACGTCAAATATGTGTTATATGACTATTATGATTATAATTTATAAGTCTACACATTTTATTTTACAAGTTTTACGTAAATTATTTAAACTTGCATGGTTTTGCATGCATGTATATATATATATATTATATAGTATATATATATATATATATATTATTATATTTATTATTATTATATATAGATATCTATATATATATATATAATTAACCAACACTTTACCACCTTTACATGCACACATAACTACACCCTATACTATAAAAAACTACATAAATTCCCCTTGCTAAACTTAATATTTTCGGCTTATATATGAGATATTAAGACAAATTAGTTTACTTGCTTCTAAACATAACCTTACCCTTTTAATCATATATCACATGTTTTTTTTTGAACGACGACTTTATTAGAACCACTAGCAAGGAGCTAGTAAATTACAAAGGAATCAAAAAAGGGTGTTGAAGCCAACTAACCCAATTCAAAGTTCTATTACATCTAGCTACACACCAATAAAAAGAGCGTAAAACAATATTGTCAAAAATAGCATCATTTCGGGGAATAGGAGAATTAGGAAGAAGCAAAATAAGAATTGGTTCTGAAGTTCCAAATGCGTCCACCAAGAAACGTAAAAAACACGCCTTCCATCAGCCTCTTTCGTCTTTAGAACCTAAACGGATAGATTGAACAAGAGAGCCAAAATCTATCGTACGACTCATAAGGATTCGGAAATCCAAATTCCACCATCTACAAATATTAACTTTGGAATATCTTTCGCCACAGAGCAAAGCCGAAGAATCAAATGGGCACGAATTCCTCGAGCACAGTGATCCAAAAGAGGACAAGCCAAAAAAAGACGGTACGCGAGGACATTCCTATTGAGACAAATTCGATCTAGTAGGTAAACGATCCGAGATAATAGTTTCCAAGCAAAACGTTTACCTTAATCGGAATACTTTTTAATCGCATCGAGTAGAATCTTCCATTTTAGGGAGGAGAAGAAAGGAGAAATAGGCCTCATCTAACATAGATCGAACATCATTGACTTGAAAAACACCATCGCCATTTAAGTCCCAAAACCATCTGTCATCCATATTAGATAAAATAACCGTATCAAGTAATAACGAAAGTTGATCAAGTTGTTGTGACTCTACACCTCCTCGGACATGACGACGAAAAGAAGAGGAGATAGACGTATTCATCTTATCAGCAACCGATATGTCTTTATTCTCTTCAAGAGCAAACAAACGAGGAAAAGAAAGCTTGAGAAGATTATCACATGTTAATATTGTTAAACACTATTTGCATCATCCCCCCTCGATTCTCTCCTTTCCCCGCCCATATACATACACAAATTCCCAACACAAGTCTTGCCTTATTTGTTCATACATATGCATGTGATCCCATATTTTACCATTCAACTTACCTTCCTAACTCTTATATAAACCAACACTTAACTAGTTATTCATTCCACTAGCAAAAATTTAACATACTCTCACTTTCTCTCTCAATATAATGGCTCAAGTAAGAAAAAGCAAGAAGAAAAATTATTTTGATAAGCTACAAGTATTTTTCAAGAAGTATTAAGGGTTAGATTAAAATCAAACATTACTTGGGGTTTGATATAAGTATTCTGATCATCTCATCATCTAAGGCTTTATATTCTCATCTCATATTTTCATTCCATATATTTTTGCATAATCATCACATTCATAAACTTGCATCACCACTAGTTTGTAATTTTAAAGATTTTCTTAAAGGAACAAGTAAACTTTATATGTATATATATATATATATATATATATATATATGTATTTATATATATATATATATATATATATATATATATATATATATATATATATGTATATATATATATATATGTATATATATGTATATATGTATATATGTATATATATATATATGTATATATATATGTATATATATATATATAGAGGAATTTTTAAAATAAAAAACAATAGATTCGTGCGAAGGATTAAAAAAAACTTTTTTTTAAAAAAGTTCTCGAAGGAAAAAATACCAAAAAATTCCATTAAATCAGGTGGTATGTTGGTGCATAAAACTTTTGTAAAAGAAGTTTTTCTAATTTTGAGTTTTTATACGTTTTTCTTTAATGCGAAAAAAAAAAAAAAGAAATTTTGATGCACAAACAATTTTTTGACTTGTTATAGTTTGATGCGCAATAAAATTTTGATGCAAAAAGTCAAAAGAAGTTAGGTACAAAAACGAATTTTTGATGCACAAAAAACCGATTTAATGCACAAACGTTTTTTTTCGACAAAACTATCTACTTTTAGAAAAACTTCATTTACAACTTTTTCATGTACCAACATACACGATCTTGTGAAATTTTTTCAGAATTTTTTAAGAATTTAAAAAAAAAAAAAATTTATCCTTCTCACGAATATTTGTCTTTTTATTTGATCTTTATCCTATATATATATATATATATATTTATGTTCAAGTGGTAAACACTTTAAAGTGTTAACAATAGACACCAATCAGAATAAGCCATGTGTCTTTTTTAATTAACAAAAAAGCAAAATTAATTAATATTGGGGGTATTTCGGGAATACTAGATGTTTTAAAACAGTCATCCACACATAAACATCTTCTCTCATTCACATACAAAATAAACCGCCTCCTACTCGACTCTCCCCCAAAACCTCTATAGCTGCCCACAACTCAACCCACTCAAACCCGTCGACACCTGTTGTCCCTCAAACGCCATTCAACCGGGGGGGGGGGGGGGGGGGGTTTGATTCGCGAATCACATAAACATAAACCACATACGATTTAATTTTAAATCTATTGAAAACATACCAACTCTCTAAATATGAGCCGCCCTGAAACTATTCAACATCATGCCTTCGAACCATTGTTGATTTGATTAGGTCCTTTAACCAATGAAAGCGACATCTCACGTCATGATTTATTCGACGGCTGATACCTGTTTGTACAATTTTCCGATAGGGTTCAGGTTTTTAATGGTTTTTTAATCGGTTCATGAGTGGGAATATGTGTTTGTAATTTGTATCATTTAAGTTGTCGTTATCATCAAATGTATCACTTTATTAATAGAAATATATATGTATGAGTTCTAATGTATCAATGGAAATCAAATTGCTAGTATCTAGTTGCCGTCCCTTATAATATGTCCATGTTTTATCATGTCCAGTTCAATCTGGAAACACGTATACCTGCTTGTAGGGGTGTCAAATGGGTTGACCCAACCCGACCTGAACCCGAACCCGATAAGACCTTATAAGGTCGGGTTGATTCGGGTCCAACTTAGCTTACCGGTCAACCCGATAGACTAATAGGGTCGGGTTAGGGTTTCAATTGGTTCGTTATCGGGTTTACCTGATAAGGTATAATGATCTATTAAAAAATCTTTAATACATATAAGCCTTACTAGTTTGTTTTGTATATCAGGCCAAATAACCAAAGATTTCCATGTTTTTTATCTTCTTATATGTTTGGATTGATTATGCGACACTATATCATTTGGCCAAAAGTTCAATATAGACCCAACATTTGTCATAGACCCAATGAACCAATCATAGCCACTCATTTTTTCATCAAGGATTAAAGCGTTAGCTCCATGACTGTTAAAAACCGCTCCCCACGTTCTCAATACATTAACTTCGGTGAAAAGTCCCCCATAATTATCTTTCTCCATCAACTAGTGATAAGTGTTTCGAGATTAACTCACAACATACGTTTAGATGAACAGATTTGGGGGGGCATAAAATGAAAATAATTAATAACTTTATGATTGTTCGGTATTCCACGTCCCATACAAAGCGATATAAAATTATCAGATATAGTATGAGATCCTCTCTTGAATAAATTAGTATCCCAAGCGCAAAGAATACCACCTGATGCGCACTAGCCTCACTAATTAATTTGTGGTCAGACAAAATAGTTTCCCATAGAAATTTAACTCCATAGCCGAAACACTCTCCATTTAGTTCTTGAATAAGACAAAAAACTTACTTTATGTTTAGGAAATCAACTCCTAGATCCAATCTTGTCATTAGCCTTGGATCCTTAGGCCTTGGATCTTTAAAAAAGAAAGACAATCATCGGCAAAACTATTGTTCCTCCTGGAGTTTCAATAATATTCTCCATGTCTTTAGTACAACCTTCCATAGAAAAGCCTTATTGTTTGACCTCGTAATCATTTCTTCTAAATCTCCATATGGAAACCGCATTTCCTTGATCTTAACCCATTACTAAAACTTTCAGAAGCAGGACTCTGTCCAACGGAGTGTTTCCGCCTCTTCCAATACTCTCGAATTACACCTTGCCGACCTACTAGGAGGGTCGAACGGTTTCGCTTCAGGAATATCTTGATGATTCAGGCTGGGATATTCATTGGCGGTGTGAAAACCCGGAGGAGAAGGGATGCTGAGTTGACGTATCCGTGGTTTCTTACTTCTTTGTGAATTTGTCAGTAAGTCATCTATATTTTGAAAGGAATCAGTCGATACCTCCTTACATTAGATCACCATGTTTGATGCTCGAAACCCTGATTCACAGTTATCGCAAAGTATGTGTCCGAAACCACTTCATAGCATTCTCCACTGTCGTTGTTTAGGTTATTTGCCTGTTCATTGATCTCAGGGGACTCGTTGTCCGAGAACAATTCTTTCTCAGGAACATCTTTGAAGGATGGAGACTAAACAAAAAGTTCCTTGGCACAAGCCCAAAAAACCTTCCCTTTTACAATAATCTTAAAACTTTCCAAGATGTTCTCCGTATGGCTGGTCTTAATACAAATACGTTTCCTTGCAAATAGGTCATCATACCCATCTTCTAATTCAACCAATTCTCCCCATTTAGAACTGATCTTTTGAAAAGTTGAACGAGTCCAAGCATTTAAAGGAACTCCTTCAATGTCGACCCAAACTATCCGTTCTTTAGCTGCGAAATCTGATTGCGCATTACAAAGACGGCGAAACCACGAAGCAACCCCAACATGTTCCATGAATTTCGATTTAGACTTAGAGGATTTCAATTCAATCATTACCCACAATCCTCCTAGGTAAACAACGCGAGTGTTATGAAAACCCTCGTTAGACAAAAGTACCTGTAAGTTATTAATGGAAGAAAATTAGAGAACTTTCGCCCATAAGCAATTGTGGATCCATGTTCACCGGGCAAGGTCGTTAAAAACCAAATACGGTTTCAAAATAGACGAATAAGCTCTTTTAGTCACTCCTTGATTCTGACAATAGATGCTTAAAACCCGTTACATTACCAGAGGGCACCGGTTTCTCTTTCTGAAAGGTAGAAGCTTTAGGCCTTTCAAACCGAGCAGGATTAGCAGATAAGTGAAAACGACCAATCCAAATAGTTTTGAGATTCTCAATTAGACGATCAAGATTGAGAACATTAATGAACCGAACAAAAGCGAAACGCTTCCCTGCCTTTAGATCTCTTATTAGAATGAACACATCGACACGGTGCCGTAAACCGTTACATACCATTCCAAGTTCATTACTTGAACAATCATCTGGGAAATTTAGAGATGAACACCGACTTCGAGATCTTGGAGGTTTGGTCGATTTTGGATTGAAGGGAGTTTGGAATGAAACCCATGGTCTAAAAGCGAATATAAAATAAGGAAAACGGAAATCATAAAAATATATAAGGAAGAAAAATCGATTCTATACTAAGGTCCCCAGGATGAGAAAGACGCCTAACACGCTCGATATGAGATTCATCAATTAAATGACTGATCCCAATTTCAGGGGTTATACGATTTCAAACACCAAGGATTAAGGGGATTAAATCGGAAGATTGGGAAAATGGTTTGATCGCCGCCATTGAAAAGGGGATTTTTGAATTAGGGATTTTTGATCGCCGCCATTGAGTTTTGAATTACGTGTAAGTAAAAATTAATATAGTATAGCAATAATTCCTTCTGTATTTATTTTTAATAACTTAATGTTTACAGCTTCAAAGCATAAAATTTTGGTTATTACTGTTGTCCTATTTTATACTATTACTTAATTATTTCAAGTAGTTAAAGTTTAGGGCGGAAGTTCAAACTCTTCAGTGTTAAAAGTAATGTTTATTGATAAAATTAAGAGAGTTGATATGCACACCACACAAAGTGACGTGCACACCACAAAAATGCATATGTGGTGTTGTATTATGTGCATTACATATGTAATTTTGTGGTTCGGCACATCACTTTGTGTGGTGTGCATATCACCTCTCTAAAATTAATAAGTTTGAAAAACTAATTATTTATGGGAAACTTACACTTGTGGATGATGAGGGTTTTTGAAAAATGTTGATCATTCGGGTGATCATGATACTGAGGATGAAGTTGAATCAGTCGATAATGAAATGACAAGTTTTCTGACTTCAGAGAGGGTTATATTTTGCTATGGTACTAATAGTTTGTTGGAACAATGGAGGAATACTTATGAGAATGTTGATTACGATTTACGAACTCATACATTAATAATATTATGAGGCAGAAAATCATGATCAACATTCACTCTATACTGCGTTAAATTGGATATGAGGTGCAAGGTCGTAAGAGAAAATGATTACTTGAAATTAATGAGCCATTTGTAGTTAGTTATGTTGTGTACTTCCACTTTAGGAAGGAGTTTTTTTAGTTACTTGGTGGAGCTTATGGAGGATTCAGGAAATCCACCTCCTTTTTGCGGCTATAAAACCGCGAAAAAACTCTATTTTTGATGATATTGTTTTGTGTTCTTTTAATTGGTGTTTAGCTAGAAGTAAAAGCTCTTTGAATTGGGATAGCTGGCTTCAACACCCATATTTGATTTCTTTGTAATTGTCTAACTCCTTGCTAGTGGTTCTAATAAAGTTGCCGTTAAAAAAAAATACGGGCAGAAGATTGAGATTCATCCTCATCATTTGTACTTAATTGTTTTTTAAAGTAATAAATTTACCGGAAAAACTTTTTAAAAAAAATAATGTTTTTTGCTGTGTTGGGAGGTGAAGTAAACTAAAAAAGTAAAAGAACATTATCATCGTGTAGTTGTGATTTGGATAAACAAGCCTATGAATGATAGCCAAAAGTTCCAATATAGACCAATTTTTTGTCATAGACCCAATGAACCAATCCTAGCCACTCATTTTTTCATAAAAATAAAAAAACCCAATTTCCACTTTTTTTAAAATTAAATATCTCACACACTGTTAATCGTTACGCAAAACAAAACATATTATCGCGACGAGAATTAAATTATCTTTCTAATAGAGGGGCGACACTATGTACTTTCGACGAATTTTTTTTTATGATTTTATGAAGTTATATACGATTTTATGAAATCATATATGATTTATGAAATCATATATGATTTTATGAAATCATATATGATTCGTTGTACGAATCATACGAATCATATATGATTCGTTGTACGAATCATATATGATTCGTCATACGAATCATATATGATTTTCGCAATTCGTGACTGAAATAAAATTGAAAAAAGTTTGTCTGAATCACAAATCATATATGATTTTATGAAATCATATATGATCCGTTATACGAATCATATATGATTCGTTATACGAATCATATATGATTTTCGCAATTCGTGACTGAAAAAAAAAATCGAAAAAAAGTTTCTCGAAAGTATATCGTGTCACCCGTCTACTGAAAGATAAAAAAATACTCGTCGCGATGGTGTTTTTTTTGTCGTGTGACGATTTACCGTTTGTAAGATATTTTATTTTAAAAAAAATGTGAAAAATGGGTTTTTTTATATTTGATAAAAAAATGAGTGGCTAGGATTGGTTCATTGGGTCTATGACAAATGTTGGGTCTATATTGATCTTAACTCGGTTAGGATTAACCCATTTTTTTTGTCCTTGTTTTTTGAGGATGTCAACTCTACGTAACATATGTAATAGATGGTAAAAATGAGTACTAACTACTACATTTATTACGTAACATAAGCTATGAAAGAAGAATATAGATTTATTACTAACTAGATTACTGCAACATCTAATATTTCATGATCTACTAAGTAAACGTTTGATTCCAAATACTGTCAAAGTTGTAAATCCATTAGCGTTTATAATTACACTTTTAGCTAACTAGCATAGTTTAAACAAGCAAAATAGCCCGCGCGTTGCGGCGGGGCATAATATTTTTCGAATCGATGTTGAACGAATATTAATTGAGAATGTGCCCGAGCGTTGCAACGGGACTGACTTGTATTCGGTTTTTTTATATATTGCATACTTGTATGTTCCACGCTATTATACCCGCGCTATAAATGTTGACCAAGTAAAAAAAGAGGGAAAAAAACTAAATGGGCCGGCCCAAGGCGGGGCTTAATTTTTTCGAATTGATTTTGATCGAATATTGAGTAGGAATATGCCCGCGCGTTGAAACGGGGCTGACTTGTATTAGGCGGTTTTTTTATATTGCTTACTTGTATATTTCATGTTATTATACTCGTGCCATAAATGTGTCGTAAATAGTTAAAAGTTTAGGTCCGTTTTGTAACATTTCAATTTTTTCTTATTTATGGGCCGGCGTTTTTTTTTACTTTGGCCCAAGTTCGGGCCGATGTCAAAACTACGTCGTTTTTACCTCCTATAGGATATATAGTAATATAAACGTCAAAAATGATTTAAATAGTGGTGGAAGGCAAGCGGGCAACAAGCTGCGCCGATAGCCCTTTTTGGATTGCAAAGCCAATACGTTTAAAAATCACATCCGTGGATCTAGGTGGCATAACATTGCTGTGCATAACCCGTTGAACTCGGCTGAGTAGCTCGAACACAAAAGGAATAAACACATGTTGATTTCAATGCAAGCTTTCTTATGTTTTGTCACTTTGCACGAGACGACTTTCAAAGCAGCCTGACTCGCTGTAAAACCTCTACTACTTAACCCCACGAGAGAAGAAACACTGATCAAATCCACGCACGCATGTTTCCCTCCAACCCATCCAAAAACCAAAACGTCAGCCAGTTTGAGTGTGGATCTTCCATCCGATGGGCCAGTTAAAAAGTTCACAGGTGCTTCTTTCTTGGCGGAGATCCCAGCACCCCTACATATGTAAAAAAGAACGTCCCTAACCATATCATGTTGGTATTTGAATCCCGAGAGCTCTTTACAATAAACCGCATGTTCCCCTTTCCATTCATCTGTAAATTGTTTAACAGTAGTTGTTAATCATTTTGGATAAGTATCAATAAAGTGTCCTGGCAACTCAGTTAGTTTTCCGGCGATCAGTTAGTTTTCCGGCGAGGTTGTTACATAACAAGAAACGGTTAGGTTGTTACACTGATAACCTAAACCTTTAGTGTGTGTGTTACATTGACACTCAACACTAAACTGTGTGTGCTATCCGTTCGAAACACGACCAAGTGTTAGGTATCCTTCGCGATCACTGGTAGAGCAGCGTCGTAGGCTTAAATCCTCTGCTTTCGAATGGTGATCAGTTTGGGTTGACCTAAGTTGGCCAATAACGGATTAGTTGTTAAGTTAGTTACTCAATTGTTGTTTGGGGAGTAACTACTATCAACATCATCAAAATAGACACATTAGGAAGTTGTTACAACAGTCTAACTGTCACACAAGCTTTCTAACAAACTCTCTAACAACCTCCTAACAATCATGGTAAACACCAGGAATAACAATTTGATCACTAATACACCTACTCCCACATATCCAATTCAAGCTGCTTTAGCTGCAATCCAAGAAACCTTGGCTAATATTCAAGTTGAAGTAACAACTCATATAACTGAGATTGCTAATCTGAAGATGGGAGAAGGAACCAGTCAACCAAGGACTGGTGAGTTGACTGGTCAACCAAGAACACATCCTGAACCAAACACTCCTTACGTGAAGCTCATTAAGATTGAGTTCCCAAAGTTCAGTGGTGGTGATGTGAAGGATTGGGTTTACAGGTGTAAACAGTTCTTCAATGTTGATGGAGTGGCAGTACCCTGATAACACACCATGGGAGCACTTTGAGGTAGAAGTGGTCAAGAGGTTTGGAGTTCTCTATGATGATCCTATTGTAGAGCTCAAGAACCTCAAGCAGACTGGATCAGTTCAAACCTATCAAGAGGCTTTTGAGGCTTTGTTGAATAGAGTGGACCTACCTGAGCCAGTGGCTGTGAGTATGTTTACTGAATTGGGGACTAAATAAACTAATGAGAATGTTTCAAGCCACTACTCTTAGTGAATCTTATGGGTTGGCTAGAATGCAAGAGGCCACCAATACTATCCTCAAGCCAAGGTATAACACTCCTTTGCTCCCTACTCTTAAACAATCCAAGACTACTTATGCTAGTAAGGCTGTGACTACACCAGTCAAGTCTAATTCAGTTGGTCAAAGTAGTAGATAGTTGACCAAAATGGGTAACATAACCTTATTTCAGACTCACTCAAAAGAGTTGCAGGATAAAAGGGCTAAGGACAGTGCTGTTTATTGTGACCAAAAGTAATGCACCAAGTCATATGTGTATGGCGCAATTACACTCATAATTCATTTGGAGGGTGACTTGAGAACAAATAGATGGTGATATGAAACCTATGAGGAGTATAGTGGTGAATGTTGAGTCACTAATAGTCCACAAATCACTCTTAATGCTCTTTCTGGCCTTAATTTCTATCAAACCATGAGGGTTAGGGGAAAAGTTGGTAAGTAAGTGGTGCGCACATACTCATTGACTGTGGCAACACACACAACTTTTTAGACATTCACACAGAAGTTGGGGTGTAGACTGGCTAAGACCACACCTATGCAAGTTTTAGTGGTTAATGGACAGAGAATGATGAGCACTTATGTTTGTCATGATTTGAAATGGAGTTTGCAAAATGAAGTGTTCACAAGTGATGTGATGTTATTACCATTGGGTGGTTGTGAAATGGTGTTGGGCATTCAGTGCGTAGCTACTCTTGATATCATGTATTTCACAAGTTAATCATGAAGTTCAATCACAAAGGCAGACAACTAGTATTGAGAGGCATGAACAACACCCATGTACAAAGGTTGTTGAAGCAAGCTGAGCTCTCTTCTATGGCTTTATGTGTGTATCCAGTGCAGTTATGTCAAATGGAGAGTGTTGGAAATGTATCTGCAGAGGTGGAGCAAGTTCTCACACAATTTGATGAAGTGTTTGAAGTACCAAAAGACTTGCCTCTACAGAGATCACATGACCACCAAATCCCTCTTATGCCAAACACTCCTCCAATAAATGTGAGACCCTACAGATATCCACCTAACCAAAAGGATGCCATTAAAGGTATGGTCAAGGAATTAATGGATTCAGGGGTGATCAGGGTAAGTCAATGTTCCTTCTTATCTCCCATTGTGATCGTTAAGAAGAAAGATGGCAAATGGAGGATGTGCATTGACTACAGACAACTCAATAAGCATACAGTTAAGGACAAGTTTCCTATTCCTATGATTGAGGAACTCATTGATGAGTTGAATGGTTCTGTAGTGTTCTCCAAGCTTGATTTGAGGTCTAAATACCATCAAATCAGAATGAAGGAAGATGACATTTGCAAGACAGCTTTCAGGACTCACGAAGGCCACTATGAGTTCCTTGTGATGCCTTTTGGTCTTACAAATGCACCTTCAACTTTCCAAAGTCTGATGAATATAGTTTTCAAGGCTTTCCTAAGAAAGTTTGTGTTGGTGTTTTTTGATGATATATTGATCTACAGCAAAAACTTAGAAGAGCATTGTGATCATTTGGCTCAAGTTTTTCAAGTCATGAAGGATAACACCTTATATGCAAAGAGTTCTGTGTGTTATTTTTCTGTACCACAGGTGGAGTACTTGGGTCACATCATCTCAGCTCAAGGTGTATCCACAGATCCTTCCAAGATAGAAGCTATGCAGAAGTGGCTAATACATTCAACACTTAAGCATTTGAGAGGGTTCCTTGGTCTAACTGGCTATTATAGAAGGTTCATCAAAGATTATGCAAGTATCAATCAACCTTTGGTGGCCTTAACAAAGAAAGATGCATTCAAGTGGAATCCATCAGCTGAATTGGCTTATCACAAGTTAAAGAAAGCCATGGTTAAAGCTCCAGTGCTAGCTCTACCTAACTTTGAACAAAAGTTTGTGGTTGAAACTTATGCAAGTGGCAAAGGAATTGGAGCAATGCTGTGTCAAAATGGTCATCCTATAGCTTATTGGAGCAAAACATTGTCTGCAAAACATCAAGCCCTGTCAACCTATGAGAAAGAATTTTTTGTAGTGGTGGCAGCATTAGACAAGTGAAAGGGCTATTTGCTTAATAGGCACTTTAAAATCAGGAAAGATCATTTCAGCCTAAAGTATCTGCTAAACCAAAAGCTTACTACTCCATTTCAATTTAAGTGGCTGCCTAAACTTCTTGGATATGACTATGAGAT
>BQNB010025909.1:52529-59135 GCA_026074375.1 Tanacetum coccineum
GGAGGAAGCGGATCTTTTTGAATTTTTGGAGAATCATCGGACTTTCCACTCCCGGTGAATACGGCACATACATGCTCAGTTTGAGCTTGAGGAGGAGGAGGAGGGTCAGTCCTATCGGTTTGTTCTAAAGATATGTTTTGAGACTTCTCCCACTCATCTATTTTTCTTTCCATATTTTTAATTTTAGTTTGGAAATTCATTTCATTTTGCTTCATCTTTAAAATCTATTCGTTAACATTGTGTTTGAAAAACATATTTGTAACTCTTTGGATCATCAAGAATTTAGTCCATTAATTTTCAAAAATCAGTTTTAGAAATGAGGTTCTTAGTTGATTGGTTGATTTTTTATTATGTAAGAACACGGGGTTTTACGATCATCTCTTAGCTCAATAAAAGTTTTAATGAACTCGTTCTCTTGCTATGGACGCATCTTTTGAAAGCGTGGAGATCATTTCTCACATCATTGTTTTAATTCGTAGCGATTCTCAGATTATTGGGATTTATGAAGGGAGTGGGGAGATTACGAATCATTGAGAATTCGGTTTTGATATCTTCAAGATTGGATGGATTTATTTAGCTTCCATTGACGTTCACACATCGGCGTGTCATCATTCAGGTGGTTTTTAGAAGTGTTTCCCTCTCTAGCTCATTGTATTTGTTACATATATCTTGCAATTCTTTATTTAAGCTTATAATTTGAGAATCCATAGCCTTCATTTTTCCATAAATCAAGAATTATCAATCTTACTATCACTTCCATCGGTGAAGGAAACATATTTTTGATGATGATCGTTTTTAGATTTAATGGGCCAATCATGTTCGAAAAGGACTTTGTCATCAAGAAATTGAAAAGCTAGATTTGGAGTTTTATAGAGGAAGATTCCTCCAGCAGTTGCGTCCAGGATTCCTTGATTGGGTTCGTCGACCATAATAGAATATTTGAATAATAGCTCCTTTGGTCAGACCGTGCCCATGGCATTTTCAAAGCATGTTCTTGAGTCGTAACCAAGCGTCGGTTAGACTTTCACATACAAGTTGAGAGAAATTTCTGATTTCAAGTAAAAGACGATTAAATAACGAAGGTGGAATGGAATTTGTTTATAATGCTTTTTCATTTGCTTCCCTCAGATGTGATAGACTATTCATTAAGTTTCTGTTAACTATGTTTAAGCTTCATTGCAGAAGGAAAAGGGAAATATTAAAAGCCTTACGGCTTCACTCTGAGTTTCACCGTATTTAAACATGTTGCAGATTGCGAGAAATCCACGGATGTATGCAGATCGGCCCGCAGATAACCATCGAATTTATTTTCCAAAATCAGTTTCAAGTGGGTACTGTTAATAACAAAGTTGTCATCAACATCGATTTAAACAATGGCAGAATTAGGATGTCGTTGTCAGTCTTAGCACTTTCCCACATAGGCTGATCATCAGGATCGAGAATTATTTATTTGGGTTCAACATCCTCTTCAGGTATATTTATGACGATAAAGTCATTAAAGGAGGAATTCTGAGTTGAAGATTTGAATGATTCACTCTCGACGGATTCTTTCTGGATAGTTTTAATCTTATAAGTCCTTGTTTTTAAACTTCATTTAATTTTCTCATATTAGGTGTACAAGTTGTTTTTCGTTATGATAGGGGATTTCATACCATACATTTAAAGCATTTTGCAAAAAAGTCATTTATATTATATATAATTAAAGCTATAGGTTAATAATTCAAAATAAAATAAACTTTTTACATTATACTTTTTTATAATTTTATAGAGTCTATATGATATATATATATATATATATATATATATATATATATATATATATATATATATATATATAATTTTAATTTAATTATATATAGCAAATAAGGATAAATAACTAAAAGATTTTTTTGGATAGGTAAAGCGTACTTTAGAAAAAGTGTGCCGACTTTTTTTTTAGAAATTTTATGTTTTTTTTTTCCGAATTTATGATAAACTAGATAATTACAAATACACAAAGCATATAATCAGATAAAATACAATTCCAAATGATTATAGAACCGAAGACTAGCATATTGGGGTTTTGGTTTTGGTTTTTGAAATAAGATGTTGTTTGTGAAAATTTGCACAAAGTGCGGCGTACTTGGGTAAAGTGCGGCGTACTTTCTGGTTTTCAGAGGAAAACAGATGTGCGCAACATAAAAAGATGTGCAAAACGTACTGTCCTGGAGAAAAGTGATTTTTGGTTTTCGTTTGCTAGAAAACGGTACGGCGAATTTGAAAATTTTTTGATTTGTAAAATAGTAGACAACTTAACAAGAAACAATTTAGCACCAAAAACAAGCACCAAACTATAACAAATTAAATAATTCCTCGACAACGGCGCCAAAAACTTGATGTGTGTTTTCCAAGCTTTAAATTTATAATACTAGAAATACCGATTTTTACTAAAAACACAACACTCAGGAAGTATACCCGTTCGTGTATAGTATAGCTTTTAGGTAAGTCCAGGTCATTCCACGGAATTTGAAGTTTTCACAGTTTGTAATTAAGGTGCTAAGGTTAATAAGATTGTCACAGATCAAATCAACCAAAACGTTCATAAATTGACTATTGCAAGGAAAGCAATAAAAGGATGATTCCAGCAAATAATTAAGGCATGTTTGTTTAGGCAATGATCACTTAGATAATGATGTGTTTGGAATAGTGTTTATAAGTTTAGAAAATAGAGTTATCACAAGTTATAAATCCTTTCAGCCTTTAAATATAACAAGTGATTATATTGATTAATAACAACAAATTCTTTCGGCCTTTATAAGTTATTATAACCAATATATTAGATGGATTGATAGAACACATGTATAAAAGAACCCTTTCGGCTATATTCTTTTATAAAATACGTTTTACCAATTCAATAAACACATATCCAAACTCTCCATATCAAAGATCACGATTGCCCAATACTAACATAAGATTAATATTCTTATGATCAGCAGTAACACAAAACTCATATCATTACATTTGGATTTCAACATAAGATTATATTCAAAAAGCAGTAGACAAGTTTCATACCTATTCCAAGAGCATAGTATGGTGATTTCACAAAGAATTTCACAAGATCACTTTTTTATGATTCCAAAGCAAATCCAGAAACTATGAATAATTCCGTCACAATTCGCTTATAGGTTCCGAAAAAACCACTACTACATGCCTCTTGATCGGCTATTC
Organism: Tanacetum coccineum; assembly: GCA_026074375.1. Lineage (NCBI taxonomy): Eukaryota > Viridiplantae > Streptophyta > Magnoliopsida > Asterales > Asteraceae > Tanacetum > Tanacetum coccineum. Next base: position 55,737 of record BQNB010025909.1, read on the forward strand.
AAAAACATAAGAACAATGATGAACATCTCATACAAGATATCCTTCTTCTTCAAGATCTTTGATTATAATGGTGGGTGATGATTTTGGATTTGTGTTATCAAGGTGGTTTGGATCAAAGGTTCTCAGGCCTTTATCACCAAAAACACCCCTTTTAAGGGTTCCAAACGAAATGGGAAGTTTGTATGTGAGTTGTTTTTTATATGAGAGGCAAAGGGGCCTTATATAGGCTATTTCAGGGGCAAAGTGCGGTGCACTACAAATAAGTGTGGCGCACTTGAGGTGTTAATGCGATAGCATTTAATGGTTTTACTAGAAGTGCGTCGCACTTACAAATAAGTGCGGCGGTTTTGAGGAGTTAATGCAGGTGCATTTCTTAGACTTTAATTCTTCAGACTTTGGGAGAAAGTGCGGCGCACAATATTACAAGAGCGGCGCACATCTTGGACTTTAGCTAGAAATATTTACTTTTCTTGTATTCGCCTCCCAAAGTGTATAGATTCTTGAGCTTGGGTCTGTAGTGTCTTCAAGTGAACCTATAAGCAATTCAAGCTAATTAAGTATCAAAAGTTCACGAGAAATGATCAAATATACATAAATAACGCCATATAAATATGTATAATTTGGGAGTTATCAAATCTCTCCACACTTATCTATTGCTTGCCCTCAAGTAATTAAAATGAAAAAAAACACGATCATATATTGTGACATGGAGAAAAAATCATTTTATCATTAATAAGTGTTTACCAGTTTTATAACTTTTTAGGCATAGACATATAACATAGCACCTCACATAGGGAAAATGTTTGTTTTTAAATTCACACGAGTCACTCAGATAGGGTTTTATATTTGTGAAGTCACTCAATTGCACAGACATAATCTAGGTCGCTACCATATGCTTGTACTAGACACATAAACATGCCGGTTGCGGCGTGAGCACCTAGACAGAAATCTCAAAGAGGCAAAACTTGATAATGATGAGGGTGAATAACAGATACTTGATTCCATGTACCAGAACTTTGCCTTATACTTCGAACTTTTATTATTTTATTTTTTCCTCTTTTGTTTCTTTTTTTTTCAGATACTGCGATAACTAAGGCTGGCACAAAACTTCGTCCTCGAATACATTTTTCTTGCTCTTGTGATACTTTGGGGATCTAAACACTAAAAGTGAGTGCTGCTGATACATGATTGCATAGGGATTTATTTTACCTCTTATCATACGACTTTTGTCTATAAATTAACCTCATTGCGGTCTAGTAAATGATGATCAAGCACAAGTTCTGGAGCTACTACATTATCGGCCCACTCATATAACTTTATACCAGTATCAATGTTCCAGAAAAGGCGACAAAGACCATACGTACACATCCGTAATGACAGAATAGACACATATGACTGCATTCAACCCTAACTCGAACAAGCTAAAGGCAAAAATTATCTTGGGTATCAAAGATGGATACCCGAATTCCTTAAGATCTAGAGGCGAACCTTACAATTTAAGTGGGTTGATTTTGTGCCAGTTAAAATGTCAATCCGGTTGGATTTGCCTTACTAAGCGTATGCATTTTTTTTATGTTTTTGGAAAAGCAATATATAAATTTTTTAATTTTTAAATTTTCCAGAAAATACCAGTTGAAAAATGTGGCCAGATTGCAGGGCAAACATGGAGGGACATGATTAATTTTTCCTATTTGCTACCCCTCCACACTTAAGTTGAACATTGCCCTCAATGTGAGAACTGATAAATATAAAAAATAGGGAAAATTAAGAGAAAATGGTACTTCCCGGGGCATAGAGAGATATAGCTACGTTGGAGCTATCCTTGAGTGATTCCATTACGTTCTTTTTTTGTGAGGAGCGAGAGCTCCTCCACACTTAAGTAGAGCATTTTGCATAAAATTGAAACTTCTCAGGGCTCATAAGTGCTTGGCTGAATTATGAACGATATGGCACGAAACGAAGTGCCAAGCATGTGTATTCCACCACATGTAATATAATACTCCAATTATATAAGTCTCCAAGTGTAAAATGCCAACCACCAATCCAAGCTCCACATGTTTTATTTAATCTGCATAATAAACACAACTACAAGAAAAACATTAAATATAAAAGCGCACTTTCATAGGCACCACAGTTGCATTTAGCGCATGCAACAAGCCTTTAAACCCCTCGGTGTCCCGAGTGGACGAGTTATAGTCTCGTGAGGGTTTCCAGCGAACATACCCACAAAGTTTGATATATTTCTTTTTGGATGCAGAAATCGAGGTAAGAAATACACGGGCCCATGCACATCAAACTTAAAAACTGCAAAGTTTTTGTTTTATATATATTTTTATAAGTTTATATATATATATTTTTATTTTTATTAGTATTATTTACTATTACTATTATTATTATTATTATTATTTTGATTTAAGATACCTTAACAATACGGCTCAAGTAGGAAGGATCTATATTTAAACGTTGAGGGTATGAGATTTTTGGTATATACTCACGAAATGGATATTCATTTATTTTAACCACTTGATAGTCCCTTTTGATGTTTTAATAGGTTTATCTTTTTTAGTTTTATTGTTAACGATGATAGGAGGTAGTGGATCTTCTTGATTTTTCGGATGATCATCGGACTTTCCATTCCCGGTGAATACGACATTTACATGCTCGGTGTGAGCTTGAGGAGGAGGAGGGTCAGTCATATCGGTTTGTTCTAAAGATATGTTTTGAGATTTCTCCCACTCATCTATTTTTCTTTCCATATTTTTAATTTTAGTTTGGAAATTCATTTCATTTTGCTTCATCTTTAAAATCATATCACTAACATTGTTCTTGAAAAATATATTTGTAACTCTTTGACCATCAAAGAATTTAGTCATTAATTTTTCAAAATCAGTTTTAGATTGAGGTTCTTGGTTGATAGGTTTAGACTTTTTGTTGGGTAAAACACCGGTAGTTTTACGATCGTCGCTGTCATAGAGTTTCCAATGAACAGTTCTCATGCTACGGATACGTCTTTTGAAAATTTTGAGATCATTTCTCACATCATTGTTTAATTCTGTGAGCGATTTCTTGGAATCATTAGGATCATGAAGGGATTGGTGAGAAAACGAATCATAAGAATTTTAGTTTTGATAATCTTCAGATTGGATGTAATTGGCTTCATGACGTTCACACATCGGAGTGTCATCGTTCAGGTGGTTTTTAGAAGCGTTTCCCTCTTTAAGCTCATTGTATTTGTTACGTATATCTTGCAATTCTTCATTTAAACTTATAATTTGAGAATCCATTTTTATTGTTAAAGCTTCCAGTTTTTTTATTAATCGAGAATGACCATTATTACTTCCATCGGCGAAAGCAACAGATTTTTGATGATGTTTAATTTTAGATTTAATGGACCAATCA
>BQNB010025910.1:0-59135 GCA_026074375.1 Tanacetum coccineum
ATCTAGCAACAGAAATAATTGTGCTAATTTCTTTTACTCCCATTTTGCAATAGATAATTAAATGAGTGTTTGTTCAAAAAAAAAATTAAATAAGTGGGACTTTGAATATAACTTTTTCTAACTACTAACTACTAGTACATATTAATTTTAAAGCTTTAAACGAACTGTACGTTCAGTAAATATTTCATGAATCATTAGATGAAAAGTTCATTTGCGTTTGTTTATTTATTAAATGAACGAACATGAACAAAATTCTACGTTTGTGTAGTTAAATATATGAACTTGAACAAAAGTCTTGTCCGTTCGTTTATGTTCCTGAACGTCTGGTTATCAGCATGTGGAAACTGAATAGCCGACGTATGATTTCCCGTAAATTCATTCTCGTGATTGGGTTTTGGGCTTGTAGTCTAATGGGTATTTTATTTAAATAAATCTAATGGTTTCTGCATAGATTGGACCATTCCACTCTCTCAAATTATTAAGTAGAGCACTGTTAAATATACACGAAAACTGTGATATATTGATATATAAATAAATACATATGATTTGTATATATACGAACGACTCATGTTATTCCTTTTTATAAGATAATTAAGGATGTCAAGTATCTTTTTCTCCATTTTTTATGCACAAATAATTAAAATTCAATTATATGTCATTAGATATTTGTGGGATATATTAGGTCAAAGTAGTTGCTGTTATTAGTCCCAAGCAAGTTACAACAATAAATGGAAGCTTTGAACGAAGTAGAATTTTTCGCTATCATCAACATAACATATCATGTTTCAGCTTATTGCGGGGTTTTGTTACAATTGAAGCACTTGATATGATTTTAGGAGAACTACATCGATTGAATTATCTTGAGTTAAACTACTCAACATGTAGTTGTCAACTTTGTAAGAGTTGTGGGCTATCATGTGTTTGCGCACTTTTAACGTACTTAAATTCGGATATAAATTTTTTAACTAAAATCGTTTGATTAATATTTCGAGGTCTTGATATAATCAATCCAAGCACATATCTTATTTGAGAACATGCGGTTAAAAAAATACTCGTGGGCGTCCAAGCTTGAAAAGACAAAAAAAATAAGAAGTGTGTTGATCCCAAAAGTCAAGATCCTGGTAAAAGTAGTTATTCAACCAGAATTTTTGAGATTGACTTGAATAATCAAATCCCGTGTTTGGCATTTTCATCCATTTTCTAGCGAATCGTACGGGTTTATAGATTTTTTTATAACCAGTCGTTCCAAATATATACTTGTAGTTTGATGGTTAGCTTCTAACTCCCGCACCAAGTATGACCGAATTCGAGGCCATTGATCCTCAGATAGACCAAGAGCGACATCGACTCATCGAAATCCGCAATTTCCGTCACATCTTACATCTTGTAAACCATGTCCAGAAAAAGACTAAGTCACATAAGAATTGTGTCTTGCGGGTTCTTCATTTAAATCTGGGAACAAGTTGGGTGCACATGTTTCATAGTTTGAGTAGGAACTATGTCTTTCCTGCTTTGGTCGAAGGCTGTACTACAACTTTTCTGCTTTGGTCCAGTCCACCACAATCAAAGCCACATGAAACAATTGTCATTGCCCTTTGCCGATGACTCATCCAATTTGGAGGAGTTATAAAAGTAACATTGCATCTAGATGGGAAGACCCATATGTTAGTCGTCAGGATGAGTTTCGCGAGCATTATCATCGTATTCTTGAATTTTTTGACCTATTGTAATAATAATGTAACGTTCTATTTATTTAAATACTAGTTTATTTATCAATGAATGTTTGAATATTTGCTTACTTTTTTTATATTTATATATAATTAAATAAATATAAAGTATAAAGTCTTTAATAAAAAATTAAAAAAAACATAATCATTACGCTAATCATGAAAAAAAAAAAGTAAAATGCATTACGATTACATAATTATATAAAATCTTTAATAAAAAGTGAAAAAGACATAATCATTATACTAATCATGTTTAGAAGAAATGCTTGGTATATTTTGACTAACCCTAAGGCTAGACGGTATGGTGGTGGGTTTGGCAAACCTCACCTAGGTGACTTATCAAAGTCACGCGTCAGTGCCTTCCCACCCCCAAAAGTCACCGATCAAATACCCAATACCATGGTGAGTTTGAGGCTTAAACCCCTACCGTTCGATGAGAAACTCACATATGTGAGTTTGAAAATTTGTGGGCCCTCCATTTTTGTTACCGTTTATTATTAAAGAAAACTTTTTAAAAAAAAACTCACTTTTTACTTATAAATACCCACTACTTCACTCAATTTTAAATACAACTCTTCTAATTTATATACAATCTCTCTAAAAAAAATTCACTCTATTTTATTAACAAAAAAATGTCTTACCAAAACACTCCTCGACCCAACAAACGTCAACCAAGGAACCCTAACCGAAGCAATCCACTGACACCCAATGGCACGTTTACGCTCCGAAACCCATCACCGAACACGAACTTATTACGATCACAATCATACTACCACCAACCTTACCCAAACCAACCATACCGAAACCCGGCACCGGCACCGGAATAATACGGGTTTCACGGTTACGGTCAGATAACCAAACCTTTTCAGATTACTCTCCCAACATTCCTCGTTCAGAATTACTCTTCCCAACGTTCAAAGAAGCATGATTCACTATCAAAGCGGAAACCGGCTCCCCTTTAAATTCTCGTCATTATGGATGTTTTAAAATACGAAATTTCAAGAAATAGCATTTCTGAACTTAAACCAAGGGTCTCAGGGAAGTAACAAGAGGCACAAGTCATCTGGTTCTAGTTCGTTCAACACAGAGTCTGAGGACGCTAGTATTAATCTGAATAATATTGTTGCTGATGATGATGATGAGGTGCAGGAAATTCGACAACCAGTGGGCAGGGACAAAGCAAGAGCTGCTGTGAAAAATAAAGGGTCCAAAGCGCCAGGATCGTCAACTATGAATGGCGATGCATTGTCTATGTTGGTGGTAAACGAGATGACAACTGATGAGGTTGAACAACGCGAAGCATTTATCGAGCTCAAAAGGAGGGAGGTCGAATGTCGTGAACGAGAGATTGCTACTACGGAGTATCGAGCACAACAAGAAGACATGAAATTATATCTTCAGCCATACGATTACTTTACCGGGGAGCAGCGATTGGCATGGGATGGAATATGAGCAAAGATCAAGGCGAAATATAACTTGCAGTTTTAGTTTACGTTTATGTTTTAATTTATCTATGTATCGTTGAATTTTATTTTATCTATGTATCGTTTAAGTTTTTAATCTATGAATAAAAGTTTTTAATTTAGTTAACGTTTTTATTAATTTTCTACGTTTACGTTTACGTAGATATTTACATTTTTAATTTATGAATAAAAGTATTTAAATAAAAAAAAGTGAGTTTTTATTACGGTTGAACGGTTGTAAGGTGAGTTTTATTTGGAGAAAGAAAGTTAATGTGACGCTGATGTGTCAGGTGGGTTTTTCCTCACCATACCATCCGGCCTAAGAAAAACTTTTTTATCTCTTTTTTATATACTTTTTTTAAGACAAACCTTTATATGCTACTTGTATGACTTTTTAAACTTTTACTACAGTACATGCTAATTTCATGGACTATTGGATTTTGATGGTATGCATTATTATTACGTGGTAAATGGTTGTTGGAAGATGGCAGTCAAGTGGGTCCTACACCCTCAAAAGCCTCTATAATATTTAGTGGATGTGGTCCTACCACTATTATCATTAATGCACCCCAGCTATAAATTTTTTTTTAATGTAAATTACAATGTTCGTCCTTTTCGTTTGCGTTGACCAACTTGGTTCGTCCCTAAACGCAAAACCTTATTCACCGTTAGTCCCTCTCTCAAAAGATCGTTAGACTTGTGCGTTATTTTCTTCATGTGTCTTGCAATAAAAAAGCCCGACCATCTCTTCACCCACACACCCCATATATCATCTACCTCTTAAGACCACATCTCAGCCATCACTATTTTCTATCACTTTATTCAGCCACCACCTTCGTTTTCAAAAAACGAGCAACATCATCATCACCATCACGTTTAAAATCACGTTAACCACTTCCTCACAAACACAATAACATCACAATCATTATCATTTCATCAACTTTGATGACACAACCATCGTCACCATCACCACCACCACCACCGCCACCATCACCTGATCATATAGGCAAACAAGACTTAAAAGTGAAAAACCAAAAGACTAAAACATCAAAAAAAATTATATAACTTAGAGTGGAAAACCAAAAGAGTAAAACGTCATCCATGCACTTTGATTGTATAGATCTCAATTAAAACTTTTAGTTGGAGTTGCTTCGTGACTTTTATATAAAGTTACTTTATTAAAAATCACGCGAGGAGGCATTAGCTATTACTAAATATTTTTTTATATATTCAATGATTTACAATCTTTTTTATTAGTTTTATTTATTTATAAAAAAAGAAATACAAAAATATATATATTTTGTAAGCTATCCATGTATCCTTTTAGCTCTAGATCTACAAATCCACATTTAAAAATCACAAACCCTTAAAATTATCTAATAATCATGTTTCATAAATTACATGAAACTTACAACCCTAAATCACAAATACTAACCAACTCAACTTATTCATACAAGGGTGTGCGTACATTTAACATTAGTTGATAACTAGAATAGGTTGATTAGTGGTGGTGGTACCAAACGAACATGATGACTACTAATATTAGTCGGTAATGGTGAATCACACATGTCAAATGACAACTTTAAAGCTGTTAGAAAGAGGGACTAATGATAGATAATGTTTTCTATTTAGGGATGACGGTGTATTTTTTTCTATCAAGGATTGTACCATGTCGATCAACACAAACTAAAAGGACTAACATTGTAATTTACTCCTTTTTTTCTGAACAATTAATTTACTCTCTCTTAATGTTTTTTGATATTTATTTTGAGAAATGCTACATCCACCAAAAGTTTACAAAAAAATTTCCACACAATGACATGGCATGTGAGTTTGACCAATAATTTTGTATGTTTTTTCTCTTTCATCATTTTCATCACCAATATTTGCATGACAAGTGTATATGTGGATTTCTTTTTGTAAATCTTTTGTGGATGTAGCATTGCTCATTTATTTTATAATTTTTATCTGTAATACACCTATCAATGGATTTAACTTTAGTTACGAGTACATTTTTATGTTTATACAGAAATACGGGTTTTACTAACAACAACCTTATGGGTGTTGTTTAAGCATTCCATAATTATACATATTTTCAAAATCAAACTCAACATTTCAATAAATACATGATTATAATACATATAATTAAGGTAAATGAGTTTAATTAAAGTATGTATTAATATAAATGATTTCATATTTGGAAATGTTTTTTAATTATGGTAAACTTAAACAACACTCATTGGGTTGTTGTTAGCAAAACTCCAGAAATACTATGGTCAGAATTTTTAAAGTTGTGTATAGGATAATCTGTTACTATCTCACATGTTACCTGAAATAGGGCTAATTTTCAAAATAGACAGGTCGGCTAAAGTGTTAATATTTTCTAGACCTAACAAAATGTACTTCTCAAAATAGACTAGTCGTCCGGTCTTTCAAGTCGCCTAAAAAACTTTTCACTTTTTATGTAAGTTACTTTTCAAATATGTTTTTAGAAGACTTAGTAAAGTATAAAAGTCGCCTAAAATGCTTTTGTACTTTAAGCTACTTTTATACTTTACTAGGTCGCCCAAAAACATATTTGAAAAATTACTTACACAAAAAGTAAAAAGTTTTTTAAGCGACTTAAGAGACTGAGCAACATGTCTATTTTAAGAAGTCAACTTTTTCGGGTCTAAAAAAAAGTATACACATTAGGCGACCGGTAACCCCTGAAATACATGTTGATGTCACGATAATCCAGACTAATGTGTTGACTTAGCCATAGTCGATTGCATGACGTGAGGTACCAATCATGTTGGTTAGTTATGTAATTGAAAATTATTCTTATTTTCAATGCATTATCATGTCTTTTATAATGTGACCACCTCCCGAATTTGATTATTTTGTCTACAAATTTTGTACTATTATTGGAACTAGTTAAGGATTGATTGGTCAAAGTTTACCTGCATAAGGAATCCATATCGTCATATGAAAACAATAAATTAGAATAGTTAACATCAACATACTTTCATTATTTGTCATAGATCTAATGAATCAATCTTAACTATCTATTTTTTCATCAAAAATAAAAAAAATTCACTTCCACCTCTTTTTTAAAAATAAAATACCTTACAAACGGTAAATCGTCACACGACAAAAAATACACCATCGCGACGAGTATTTTTTTATCTTTCAGTAGACGGGTGACACGATATACTTTCAAAGAACATTTTTTCGATTTTCTTTTTTCAATCACGAATTGCGAAAATCATTTATGATTAGTATAACGAATCATATATGGATTTCATGAAATCAATATATGATTTGTGATTCTAACGAACTTTTTTTCAATTTTGTTTCAGTCACGAATTGCGAAAATCATATATGATTCGTATAACGAATCATATATGATTTCATAAAATCATATATGATTTCATAAAATCATATATGATTTGTGATTCCGACGAACTTTTTTTCAATTTTGTTTCAGTCACGAATTGCGAAAATCATATATGATTTCATAAATCATATATGATTTCATAAAATCGTATATGACTTCATAAAATCATAAAAAAAAGTTCGTCGAAAGTACATAGTGTCGCCCCTCTATAGAAAGATAATTTAATTCTCGTCGCGATGATATGTTTTGGCATTATCATGTCTTTTATAATGTGACCACCTCCCGAATTAGATTATTTTGTCTACAAATTTTGTACTAGTTATTATTGGAACTAGTTAAGGATTGATTGGTCAATGTTTACCTGCATAAGGAATCCATATCCTCCTCATATGAAAACAATAAATTAGAAATGTAACTAAGCGGTACATGTGGCTGCTGAAATATTGAAACATCAAACGATAACCACTCCTTCAAATCAAATAACTACTTAAATAACTACCGCTAGAGAGAGAAACACAACTATTGCATGTGTATTTAAAGAAAAATTGATTAGAGATCCAACAAATGAGAAACTGGCTCTTATTGTAAAATTTAAAATCGGAAAACATGTATACAACATGCAATGGCCCTTACAAACAAGTGACACTAAACTGGACATGCGACGTGATGAAACCCACAAAACATTTTTTTTAGTCATATTTGTTCAAGTGCTCGGCTCGACGTGTGAACAGTGCCGCTCAAACCGTAGCTTCACGGTGCATCCAAGCCTCCCCCTCGTACAAGCCGATACTCTCAAGTCTCACACGACGACTTCATAACAGTGCCGACTTCAAACCCAACTTGAACAAATATTATATAGTATAATAAACCATGTTATGCGTCAATTGTGGAAAAAAAACTATGATGGTTCACAAATTTTTATTTTCTTTCAAAGATAAGTATGAATGATTTTGTGTCAAAGAAATACTGTAGTGTGATTACACACCCTTACATTTGGCTTTATGGTATATGTACCCTTAAAACATCGTTTGTACCTCTTTGATTTTTTTGCGTTTTTTAAATTATTTTTTTTTTATAATTTTGTATATGTTATAAAACTGTGACACGGAAAATACGGAACAAAAAATATAAAGTTTAACAGGTCAAAAGTATGAAACTGTCAAAAATTACGGAACATAAACTAATAAAAAACTGCGTTGCACTATAAAAAAAGAGATACAAAAAGAATCTTTTATACTTTTTAGTACTTTATGGTGGGCCAATGGATACCGATAGTAGCACCCTTACATTTTTATACATTTAAGTAATCATGTTTTTGATAAAACACGAAGAAAACATGTTTCTTTATCACATATTGTTCTCATAACGTGTTCAGATTATTTGGCATTACTATATTACACATTATAAATATACACATTTACGGACAAAAACGAATGGACAAATCCACTGTCGTTTTGACTGTGGGCCACATTGCTACAGTAATGAGCTCCCATTTTGAGCCAGCACGATTTTGGTTTTTTTTTTAAATTAGTTTGTTTTTGTTTTTTTTAATTTGTATGCACAAAGTAGGAGGAAAAAAAATATTACAAAAGTTCCGATTTATTTAGATAAAAAAATACCCGCGGAAACATCTTCGATACCTAATAACTTTAAAATAATCGATATGGTCACAAACGTACAACCCATTATATTAAAAAAAAAACTCATATAGCAAAAAAAAACAACACTTTAAACATGAGGCCCAACACATAAGCCATATAAAAAAAATTATTACTAATATACACATTTGTCGACAAACTAGCCTAAAATTCGCATAAAATGTGGCCCAAAGTAAAAAAAAAATACAAAACGGTCCCTCAACTTTTAACTATTTACGATTTTCTTACACAAAAAATCCCGTAAAAAAATTAACAAAAAAAAACACGTCAAGTTTTTATTGTTCACAACTTTTTTACATTCATTGGCCCAAAAAAAAAGATTTCGAACCGTCCCAAAAAAAAGAAAATATTAGGGAAAAAATTAACCCGTCCCAACGCAAAAAAAAAATTCCCGAATCGTACAAAAAAAGGAAATATCCGGGAAAAAATTAGCAAAAAAAAAAAAACAAACGGACTACTCCACTTTTTTAATATTTACGATTTTTCTTACACAAAAAATCCCGTTAAAAAAATTAACAAAACAAAACACCTCAAAGTTTTTATTGTTCTCAACTTTTTTCATTCATCTGGCCCCCAAATAAAAAGATATCGAACCGTCCGAAAAAACAAGAAAATTTTCGTGGAAAAATCTAACCCGTCCCCAACGCAAATTTTTTTTCCGAAATGATTTACACAAAAAATGAATATCGGGAAAAAATTAGCCAAAAAAACAACCAAAAAATAGCCTAAATCTGCAAAGTAAAAAAAAAAATACAAAACGGACCCTCACCTTTTAACTATTTACGATTTTCTTACACAAAAATTCCCGTAAAAAAATTTACAAAACCGTCCCAAAAAAAGAAAATATTCGGGAAACAATTAGCCCGTCCCAACGCAAATTTTTTTCCCCAAATCATACAAAAAAAGAAAATATTAAAAATTAACCCCGCCATAACGCATCGCCAAAAAAAACCCCCCGAAACGTAAAAAAAAGATTATTCGGGAAAAAATTAGCCCCGCCGCAACGCGCGGGTTCGTTTGCTTGTTGTTATTGTTAGCCGTCAACAATTTTTAAAGTTTTATAAAACTAGAGTAAATTGCAAAAACTTTTCTCGTGGACCGGGCAATTGTAAGCACCAACCGTTCATGTGAATATATTTGATGTGCAATTATTGTTCTTACATGAACCGCACTTGCATTTTCAAAGTTTCACATGCTCTCTCATTCTTAGAACAATAATTGCACACCAATGTTCTCGACAAACATAGTGTCTGCATTTTCAAAGTTGTGTGAACCACATACAATCCAGGATGCTTGTAAATTAATTCAAAAGTATAAGAATTTAAGAAATCTTTATTTTTCTTATGAAGAGAAGATAACAATTGGGTCTCTGGATTTATACACACTTTTAATATGAACCATGGAGGAAAAAAAATATTACAAAAGTTCCGATTTATTTAGATAAAAAAAATACCCGCGGAAACATTTTCGATACCTAATAACTTTAAAATAATCGATATGGTCACAAACGTACAACCCATTATATTAAAAAAAAAACATATAGCAAAAAAAAACAACACTTTAAACATGAGGCCCAACACATAAGTCATATAAAAAAATTATTACTAATATACACATTTGTCGACAAATCCACTGTCGTTTTGACAGTGGGCCACATTGCTACAGTAATGGGCTCCCATTTTGGGCCAGCCCGATTTTGGTTTTTTTTTTAAAAATTTGTATGCACAAAGTAGGAGGAAAAAAAATATTACAAAAGTTCGGATTTATTCAAATAAAAAAAATACCCGCGGAAACATCTTCGATAATCGATATGGTCACAAACGTAAAGCCCATTATATTAAAAAAAAACCATATAGCCAAAAAACAAAAAACAACACTTTAAACATCGAGGAACACCCAACACATAAGACATTATAAAAAATTTATTATCTATTTACACATTTGTCGACAAAACTAGCCAAATTAGCCTGAAATCTGGCCAAAATTAAAAAAAATAAAAAAGGTCCTCATCTTTTAACTATTTTGCGATTTTCTTACCAAAAAAAAGTCCCGTAAAAAATTTAACAAAAAAACACGTCAAGTTTTTATTGTTCACAACTTTTTACATTCAAGGTACAAAAAAAAGATATCGACCGTCCTAAAAAAATTTATTCGGGAAAAAATTAACCAGTTTCCAATCGCAAAAAAAAAAAAATTCCCGATAGTACAAAAAAAAGAAAAATATCCGGAAAAAAAATTAGCAAAAAAAAACAAAAAAATAAATAGCCTAAAATATGGCCCAAAGTAAAAAAAATACAAAAACGGCACCTCACCTTTTAAACTATTTACGATTTTCTTACACACAAATTCCCGTAAAATAAAATTTAAAAAAACCGTCCAAAAAAAAAGAAATATATCCGGGAAACAATTAGCCGTTCCAACGCAATTTTTTTTTTCCCCAAATCATTAAAAAAAAGAAAATATTAAAAATTAGCCCCGCCATAACGCATTGCCAAAAAAAACCCTCCGAAACGTAAAAAAAAGATTATTCGGGAAAAAATTAGCCCCGCCGCAACGCGCGGGTTCGTTTGCTTGTTGTTATTGTTAGCCGTCAACAATTTTTAAAGTTTTATAAAACTAGAGTAAATTGCAAAAACTTTTCTCGTGGACCGGGCAATTGTAAGCACCAACCGTTCATGTGAATATATTTGATGTGCAATTATTGTTCTTACATGAACCGCACTTGCATTTTCAAAGTTTCACATGCTCTCTCATTCTTAGAACAATAATTGCACACCAATGTTCTCGACAAACATAGTGTCTGCATTTTCAAAGTTGTGTGAACCACATACAATCCAGGATGCTTGTAAAAAAAGTCATTTTACATTTTACTTTTTTATAAACTTACCATCATTTGTATAATCATTATGTATTTTACTTTTTTTATCAGGTCTCTGGATTTATACACACTTTTGATTTGAACCATACACACTCATAGGTTCAACGATGGTGTTTCATTGTTTTAATCACTTTTATTATTACAGTAGTATTTATTAACCCCTAACACTACCATTAACATTAATCCACATCCACGTGCCATCTCTGTATCCTTGATTCATGTTTTGCATGCATGTAAAATTGTAAACCACTATCCAATTTATTAGACGACACCATGCATCTATATTATTTCGTATTTTATTTTGTTTGTTTTTAGTAACTAGTTATACTTTTTAAAACATACTAGTAGGGTACTCGCGTGATGCGGCGGCGGGTACCTTAATCGAAAGTATTGGCGAGCAATATTTTTCGATTGCATGTTTTTCTTGATAACGACTTTACATATGTCGAAAATTTCAAGGAATAACTTTATTGCACATCATTTCATATTAAAATGTCAAGTACATATGAGCATTGAAAGTTGTCTGTAATGAAAACGCTAATGAGCAATGAAGTAGACCAAATTATGAACTCATATCTTATTTGTAGATAAAAAATCATAATGAGACAATATATTTCATGTTAAAATTGTTATCATGTGCTATGATTTATTGGTTCGTAATTATGAGCAAAAGATTATAAGAATGTATTATATCTTATTGTGTGATACATAGTGCTCATTTTGAATCCTAATTTATGCAACTTGCAAAAACTTGAATAGAATAGGAGTTTGTGAATTATATCTTTAAAAAAACGACTTAAACAAAACAGTTTATGAATAATATTTTTGAAAAGAAAAAAAAAATCATTTTTTTGCATTTTTTTTGTTTTTAATTTCGATAATGATATCATTGACGAAACGTCGAATTGAAAAATCCACTTGTGCAAACATCACTTTAATATTAATTTTTGAACTTCAATGGTATAAAGTTTAATTATTTTTAAACATGTTTTGATCAAATTAGTAGTAAGGTGATCATAATGACAACATTCAATTCAAGTTTTGTAACCGATGTGCTATATTAACTTGGACAAATGTGCATATAAGTGTGTATTACTTAAATTTAAGAAATATTTAGTAATTAATAGGAGAGAGAAGTACCATAAGCTTTATAAGAGTTAGAATTAAGTTTTGTGCATTTAAGAGTTATACCAAAAGCTTTAAAATTTGTATTACTTAAAATGTTGTATACATTTAATGAGGATGAAAGTACATTTATACTTTATATGTAGTATAGCAGGGTACCCGCGTGTTGCAGCGGCGGGTACCATGTGATTAAAAAAAATGACCCGAGTCGGCCTGATTTACTCGTTTTTTTCCGGTTTTAACCGGCCTCCTACCTTCCTTTTCAAACGGATTTTATTAGCTAGGCGAACTGGTAGCGACTCCGGTTCCCGAAGAACGGGTTGGTCTAGTCCGATTTTCAAAACCATATGAACCATGAACTTGACATATAAATTTTATGAAGCTTTGTGAGTTTAATTAGTTTATAATATGTAATTTTTATTTTAAAGTTGTTTTAAAAATAATATTAATTGGTGTATTTAATTCGTTTATACTTATACAAAATGCTTTATTATGTGTATTAATTTAATGTTTAAGAGACATTTAATGGATGGAACATTTGTGTATTTAATGATTGTACTATAAGCTTTATAAGTTGTATTACTTAAAATTAAGTTTTGTGCATATAAAGATTATACTATAAGTTTTGTTAATTGTATTACTTAAAACATTAATGAAGAGAGAGGGTGCAATTCTTTTTATATGTAGTATAGATATAGATAAATATAAAAATCACTTTTATATAATAAAACAAAATTTTCATACTTTCGTATTTCAAATAAAAAAATGTTTTTTATTAAGTAATATTTTCTTGATTATTATTTTAAATTTTCAAATGTATTTAACTTAAAAGCTCTAAATATTTTTTTATTTGACAAAAAATTATACAAATTCATTTTTATATGTATTTTTAGAAGAATTGTGTACAAAAATATATATGTCAAAAACATATTAAAAAATCCTTAGGCTAAAGGTAAACGGTTACAAGTACCGAATCCGGTAAAATACCGTTTATACCGAATTGACTATTGAAATCGATTGTGAACCGCAAAATAAGCTTTTTTGACCTCTTAAGCAACAGAATAAGTTGTTTTGACATTTTAAGCACTGAAATAAGTTGTTTTTGATGTGAAAAGTATAAAATAAGATGTATTTAACCTATCTATTACACATTAAACATATATCTATCACTACTAAAAAACAGGGCAACAATGATGGATTTACTGACGGAAGTAAGCCCGTCAGTAGTTTATGACTGAATTACCAACGGATTAATGACAGATACAGTTCCTGACGGTAGGGGTGAGCATGGTTCGGTTTGGTTCGGTTTTTGTGTAAAACCGAAACCCGCAACGAAAAAAATTTTGTTTTTGAGTTTAGGAACATTCGGTTTCGGTTTGGTGTCGGTTTTTAGGTTTCGGTTCTTTGTTGTTAGGTTTCGGTTTCGATATTTTTAGGTTTTTGGTTAATCGGTTTCCGGCTTTTAGGTTTTGGTTCTTGGTTTTTTTCGATTTAGGTTCGGTTTTTCGGTTTACTACACACCCCTACCTGACGGAATACCAACAGATTTCTGACGGATTACCGACGCAAGAAATTTTGTAAGTAACTTGTATAATTTACTTATACCTTGACTTAAAAAGAGTTTTAGTTGACACCAATTGATTTAGTCAACTTACGAATATCACTTACATATTGAAGTTAGAAATACTATCATTTTACTTTGATTACACAAGTAAAATAGAAAACAATAATTTAAAAGTAAAACATGAATACATGATAAAAATAATAATAATATAATAATTGGTTTACATAAAAGTTTTAGTGAAAAGGATAAAAAAACATAATGATTGACGTAATAATTATAATACATTTAAAAGACCTCTTAATATTTTCAAAGGTAATATAGGTCAAAGTGTGTATTTTTAGGTCAAAGTGTGTATGAAACTAATGACCCTAACAATTCTATGAAAATACAATCTCTTTGTACGGAACTATGAACTTTTTTTTGTTGAGGTTTCTTAACAAATACAGCTAGGCCAAAAATGTTAGGATTTTACAACTAATTAATCATTAAATTACACGAGTACGCAGCGGAAAAGATAAACACGTATAGAATACGTAATTAACAAAGGGAACAAGAATGTGTACCTTTTAGCAATTAATGAAACGCCTTCTTGAATATACGCGTGCGTACAAATCGAATACCACGTGATAACCACCCAAGATCTAAATGTAGATCTCTCTACTTCAACACACACCATACGTTCTTAGCAAACAATTAAGTATGCTAGTACTAGTAGTGATAAAGTCAAATCACCGCGTTCTTGAAGAAATCAAATATTGAAACCTATGTGGTTTTTCTTTGTCGAACAAAACCCACGAACCGAATCCCGTGGGGATGTTCGGTCGATCGCACGAGCAAGAGGAAGAGAAGGAGAGATTTTTAGGGATTTAGGTTTTCAAGTTATGAGAAACTAAACACCCTAAACCTCCTTATTAGCCGAGATATCTTGGCTTGCAAGTTGGACAAGCCCAATCCCCTTGGGATGGGTTTCGACCGATCTAGGGAAAAGAGGGGAGCAACCCGCAACTTTCCTTTCTCCGTTTTTGCATATTAGTTATTCTTTTAACTATTAACGACTAATATAAACCCCATTAAATATTTATTAATATTTAACGCTCGTTTAAGCTTTATCACTAAATATATTACATTTAATATATTTACTTTAATTGTTTTACGTGTTAACGCGTGCGTCCTCGTAGGCTCGAATAAATTTCCCGGACATATATTATTTCTACGTGGACATATTCCAACAGCTCCTACTTGGACATGTATCAAATAATATAATAACATTGGCAAGCGTCTAGCAACACGCCAATGCTCCCAGGAATATCCGAGTGTGGTTTCATAAAGTTGCGGATAAATGATTTATGTATTTACAATCCCTTTGTTTCAGATACCGTGTTAAAAATAGATATGGATCAAAGTCATTTCATTATTTAACGATTCCGTTTCTCGCATATATGATTAATCAAGATTACCAAAAATCATTGAGACATGTCTACATGAGTTTTTGGGTACGGCCACACATACATCTGATTAACCCTACGAGGGGGCCTAGTGGCATCATTCTTCAATTATTGAATGAATTACTTCTGAAATATTCCCTATTAGCTACCTTATTCAGGATAACTAGAACTAAATCAAGAAGAATAATTCACAAATGCAAGACATACTTGCATCTCAAGTATAAGGATTTAGTAAACAAAAACACTTACAAGATTCACTTAATGACGTCGATCCATAAAATGATAATCTTGTTAGTTTGGGGAAGTCCAATATTCATCTTATGAATATCATGTGAGTTTGGCGGACACATCCTTAAATATCAAAAATATCACCAATCACTCATATTTGTCTTAGTTCAACAATATTCCCATATTGTTGATCGACAAGTGACTAATTTAGAATAATAAATATTATTCATGGATTAAACATGCAAATATAAGACACACTTTAAAATAAATATAACGAAATACCAAGTATCATTATCATAAAATAAATTGTCTTAACATCCCTTATCCAAATACTAAACACATATCTACATGAAACTACTAGCTAAACGAAGTCTCATGCTCCTAGCATGTTGAGTAAGCTTTCCTTTTGATAAAGCCTTCGTAAAAAGATCTGCTAGATTATCATTTATGCGAACTTTACGAAGATTAATTTCACCCAATACGATGCACTCTCAAACGTAATGATATCTTCTATGGTAGTGTCTGGCGCCCCTCTGAACCCCGTTCGTTGGCAATAAGAAGTGCGGCTGAATTATCGCAAAACATCTTAATAGGTTCGTTTATTGTTGGTACTATACCAAGCCCTGAAATAAACTTCCCAATCCAAACAGATTCCATCGCAGCTTCTGAAGCAGCTATGTATTCAGCTTCTGTAGCGAACATTGCAGTAGTACTTTGCTTGGAGCTCTTCCAGTCTATTGCGCCTCTATTCAAACGAATGACTAAATCCCTTCGAGACTTTAATAACATCACTATCAATCTCAAATCATGCATCGTAATAGTAATCAACTCGAAGTTCAGCTTCAGAATTTCCATCATAAACCAAGAACATATCTTTAGTATTTCTTAAATACTTAAGAATGGTTTTCACAGCAGTCCAGTGTGGTTCACCCGAATTATGTTGAAAACAGCTTGTTATGTTTTGCGTGAACGCAACATCAGGTCTAGTGGATCTTACCACATACATATGGATCCTACTGCTGAAGCATAGGAAACATTTTGCATACGTTTCACCTCTTCAGGTGTTGAAGCACCTTATGTTTTATTCAAGTCAAGTATTTCTTGCATGGGGATATAACTGCGTTTGGAAGTATCCATCCTAAATCTTTTCAAGATTTTATCCATGTAAGCACTTTGACTTAGTCCAATTAATCACTTTGATCTATCTTGGTAGATCTTGATTCCAAGAATAAATGTTGATTCCCCTAAATCTTTCATGGCGAAACACTTTCCAAGATATGACTTTACACTTTGTAAACTTGGAATATGATTTTCCATGATAATTATGTCATCGACATATAGGATGAGGAATGTAAAATTACTCCTACTAGCCTTTTGATATATACATGGCTCATCAAGATTTTGAGCAAATCTAAACTTTTTGATTTCCCCATCAAATCTTTTATTCCAGCTTCTTGATGATTGCTTAAGACTATAAATGGATCTTTGAAGCTTGCATACTTTCCTAGGATTATTAGGATCAACAAAACCTTCAGGTTGCACCATATAAATGTCTTCATCAAGATAACCATTTAAGAAGGCAATTTTGACATCTATTTTCCATATCTCATAGTCATAGAACGCCGCTATGACTATAAGAATCCTAATAGCTCTAATTGTTAGCAAATATCCTATTTCGGTATTGGATATTTCTCTATAACTGTGTCCTAGCCTATTTAATGCATTAGTATATTTGTACATTATATATTGTTGATTTATATGGGTAATATTAAGAGTAATTAAATAATATTTAGTTACCATAATGAAACTCAGTAGGATATTGTATCTTGATGGGAGATTCAATTTCTTTAAGAGATAATGTCTAGGTAATGAATTATGGTAATGATTTCATAATCATACCTAAATTAGGAGTTGATCCCTGCTTGACCTCTCTTATAAATAAAGGATTATTCACCTCATAAGAAACACACACAAAAAAACGATCCATCACTAAGAAGAGAGGATTAAGTAGAAGATTACCATCTTACTCGTGTTCTTCGTTCATGCTGATCTCATCTCTCGTATCAAGTAAGTTTTAATGTTATGTTTAGTATTATTTGATCGTTCATATTATGATTATATGTTTCTTGGGATAATTAATCAACATGTGGCATCCGATCATGGTTTATCAATCATAATATGTAACGATGTTAGTATTCATGATATATGACAGTATGGCCATCACTTACGAACTCTTTGTATGCGAAATCAAATGTCATAATTTGTATTCTTTTTCTAAATCTTGACTAAGCCACTCAAGAGTTTCGATTATTTAATGTCAAACGTATGCGTACATGTTATCTTCATATAACTTATTTGTCATTTCTTAAAGATATATCAACCTGAAATAGGCTATTTTTAATGCTATTGTTATGAAAAACATATACTCCATAATTAAGACAATATTAGCTCGTCATAAATTTTAATAATCAAGCATTTTTCGTCGCAACATGCTAATATCGCAAGTTGTTAGATGATAATAAAAAATATAAAACTTTAACCATCTAGAATTTGTATCATAGTGAGCTTGAATTTTTTGACTTGAAAATATCAACTATGATAATCATAGAAAGGTCGATACTTTTCAAACAATTTAGAATGAAAGGTCATCGTAAATCAATGGATTGAAGGGCTCTCGTACGAGTTTGATCTTTACTTCCTTTTGACTCGTAAGATTCAGATGAACATTATCTGATATGCAAGGAGTTAATGTTTTTTCTTTTTAACTATGGAAAAATAATATTAAATAAATGTGTAAACTTTTTATATAATACATTATTTTGATTTAAATAATGTTGAATACAATCTAAAATAATTTTATATAATACGTGGCATGATGATTAAGTTCTACTATTTTGCCATTTGTTATACAAACTTTTATTAAGAGATGTGACACTTATTTTGTTACACTTTAAGGCAATATTAAATTTATGAATTGACCTAAGTTTTCTTATGGATGTAATATATTTGACCATCACGTTTGGTTCAAAATAAAGAATCTAAATTTTGTCATAATTTGTGGACAATTTAATCGAGAGTATTCTATAGTATGTTTTAGAAAGAAACATTACATGACTGCTAACTTGTTTATAAGTTTTGAACTATGAGTTTTGTAGTGTTTTTCTTTCATAATGATTTAATTAGTAAAGAGAATTATTTGACATGTTTGTAATATATTTTAACATGTCTTGTGACTACTTGATTGTTAAAACTAGTTGTCATGCCCAAAGGAAGGCTACTAGTCAAAACAGTTAAGTGAATGGACGGTCATACTTATAACTACATTATTGTCGAAGTTAGTGTTGGCCCAACGAAAAGCACTTAATCAAAACATTTATGTGAATTAAAGTCATACTAAGTTACGCGTTGGTGTGTTCAAGATTGTGGATTAGCCCAACGGATATCATAATTTTGACCGCTAAATGGTATTTTGGCAAATTAAATAATTAGTTAGCAAATATTTCTGCCCAAAGGTGATGTATTTTGCTAATTGATTTTGCATAATTAAATGTAGAAGTTATTAATGGGTTGTTAATGGAACCAACGAGAAGTTAACAATTCCATCAAACTTCTTTTGTGAATATGATTTTATGGTGTGGTTATATTCTAATAACTAACATTTGCCTTATGGTTAGTTATACTTTTATGTTAATAATTTGATATATGCAAATTAAATAAGTAGTCAGCAAATATTTCTGCCCAAAGATGATGTATTTTGTTGATTGATTTTGTATAATTAAATGTAGAAGTTAATAATGGGTTGTTAATGGAACCAACGAGAAGTTAACAATTACATCAAACTTCTTATGTGAATCTAATTTTGTGTTGTGGTTAGATTCTAATAACTAACGTATGCTCTATGGTTAGTTATACTTTTTTGTTAATAATTTGATATAGTCCTTATTTTGAATAGTCCATTATGTACATAAGTACAAGTCATTTGCTTAGATAACCATTTATAAGTTCTTGTAACCACTAAATATATAAAATATATTTAAAAGGGTAAACTAATGTTTACTATGGTCATAAAGAATTTCAACATGCATTATGA
Source organism: Tanacetum coccineum (assembly GCA_026074375.1). Taxonomy (NCBI): domain Eukaryota; kingdom Viridiplantae; phylum Streptophyta; class Magnoliopsida; order Asterales; family Asteraceae; genus Tanacetum; species Tanacetum coccineum. The sequence continues at coordinate 19,558 of BQNB010025910.1, forward strand.
TACGATCCTCTCATACCTCCTACAGTTGATATGAAATACCATTGTCCATAAAGATGAGATCTATAATCTTTATAGCTTACATTATGACCACCAACTTATTTAATTATTTAATAAAGAGAACTTTAGTAAGATAATCAAAGTTTCTCTATATGTGTAGACTAATTAAGTAAAGACGCATCTAACGATTTTAAAATATTTCTATAATGAAACAATGTTTTAGAAAATGTTTTATGTTCAAGAGTTCTTTGAAGAGTTTTGTCACAAATGTTAAAAGCATGTGTTAAGTGAATATCAAGGATTTTAATGACTTGTTATTTAGAAGGTTATGAATCACTAGTGAGAATGTGTTTATTGTTGAAACCAAAATAATTTTATTGTAAATTGAGAATTTGATTTCATAATTTTATAACCTTATTTGTTATGCTAAATTTTGACACTTAATTTATTAGTTCAAATTCAAGTGTTTGAATTTAAAATTATTCATTCTCATATTATTCGTTTGTGGTTCATTAGTTTAAAACATTCATAAATTTACATTGCAATTAGTGACATTATTTGAGATATTTTTTATTATTTTTTAATTTAATTATTTTAACAAGTAAAAACTCTCTTATAAAGATGTGTATATTTTCATGAATGACATTAAAATAATAATATTTTTTTCATTTTGTTTTGTTTTGTTAATATTGATGATTATAAAGTGTATTTGATGAGAATCCCTTATGTATTAAGGTCGAGTTTTATAAAATATAAATAAACCATTAAGATAAAATATTGGGTCAATTAGGGGGTGAATGTGTATTATGATAAGCACGTTTTATTAATTGCCCAATCTATATGTCTTATGTGAGAGAAATAAAATTATAAAATCACTTATGTAAGCATTAACCAACTCAATTAAATGGTATTACATAAAGGCGATTGTACCTTTATGAACATAATACAATGTATGGACTGTGATTTAGTATCAAACATTACCTATGAACCAAGACATTTAAAAAAACCCCTAATAACATGACGCAAATATCCAATATATTTATTTATGGCCAATTAGTTGAGACTAACAAAGTAACTAGTTTAAGGGTTATTAATTTCTAATCCTATTAAACTATTGTCCTATTTAAAGATATTAAATCATTGACTATTAGTTTATAAATCGCCTTACATGTTACAAGTAATGGCAAAATCAGTGGGAGTATGTGGTTTAAGAGAATTAATAAATGATTCTACTTTCAAGGTACATACAAATGTATTTAAAAACTTAAAGTAGTCATTTAATCTCATGAAAATCACCACATATATTAATAATCTCATAATGTTTTAACTGATTAGCCATTTTGTAATTCCTATTTTCTTTTAACAATACCATTATTTGTGACAAGTTAACTTATTGGCGTAAAGTCATTCATTATAAGTTATTTATTTTATTCAATTGATGTTAGTTACTTACGGGTTGTCTAAGTACTCATAACCCATTATAACGCAAGTTGGTCTACTAATGTAAATCCAAAAGAAACATCAAATAATAGTATTATATCTTGTCACATAATGTTGCAATTAAAGGATTGTCTTTATAATAAGACATTTTATTTATCATAAAAATATGACATAAGTCATTACTTTAGTAGTTCATCATGTTTAAGAACTATATTATGGACTTTATCGTTATATTCCTCAAATGTAACTTGCATAAGATATCTAACCATAAAGTAGGTTGGATGCAAGTGTTAGATGAGATATAAATATGAAACAATCAATTTGATGTCTATATTATGGTTGTTTTAAAATCATATGTGAAAAATCTATGGTTACATGTATCAATAAATTGATTGACATGTATACCTTAAGATCAGTGGGAGCAAATTGGTTATCATTGTATTGTGTTATAAGATAATTCTACAACAATGAATAACTAAATTAAGGTTCTATGAATTTGAAAGATTATTTCAATTACTTAAGATCCAAAAGATGTCATAACATCATAGACATCATAATGTGTACTATAGATCTACAAAGAACATTATGAGCGTTCTAAACACCTTCTAATGTTTGAACTTCTTGATAAATAAATTTTTACTCCCCATCAATTGTATATATTGTTAAAGTCAATTTTGTGGTGTCATAAGATAAGTGTTAAATTAAGACTTGCGTTAATCGTTTCAAAGAAAAATAACCATAAATTACTTGGTTGCTTACATTCTACTTTGTTTACTGTAAAGACTGTCATGATGCATTTTCATGTTTCGACTATATCATTTTTATGGTGTTATTGATAATTTTCTTAATAACACAAATGTTAGTATTTTATATATCAACATCAAGTATGTTAAAGGTTGAGAGAAGGTTGAAGAACATTTATACACTGACTTAATGTATTATGTTACTTATGATAGGTTTATCACCTAAGCTCTTATTCGAGTATAATTACCGGTATAGGATTATTTGATAACCTTTACAATCAAGGATCCTACTTGTGTTCTTCACATTATGTTAAAGGTTTGCTATTCTCATTATTGTGCACATTACGAGATCTTATGAGCAAACAACTTATGGTGGATCATGTGAATGGTTTTATTTTATTACCATTATGTTTCTTTTTCCATTCATATTCATTATGGCTTATAATAATCATTCTTTATTTAGAAGAGCTAATTGTATAATCGGTAGGGGTCCTGCATTAACTGTGATGCAAGTGATTATGCTGTTTTGCATTAGCAATTTTACTTGATCGTGATGAACTTATTAAATCAACAACTTGGCCAATATTAACTAGTACAAAAGCATAAATAGGTATACGGACAAGTGGGAGAATGTTAGCAAATATCCTATTTCGGTATTGGATATTTCTCTATAATTGTGTCCTAACCTATTTAATGCATTAGTATATTTGTACATTATATATTGTTGATTTATATGGGTAATATTAAGAGTAATTAAATAATATTTAGTTACCATAATGAAACTCCGTAGGATATTGTATCTTGATGGGAGATCCAATTTCCTTAAGAGATAATGTCTAGGTAATGAATTATGGTAATGATTACATAATCATACCTAAATTAGGAGTTGATCCTTGCTTGACCTCTCTTATAAATAGAGGATTATTCACCTCATAAGAAACACACACAAAAATGATCCATCACTAAGAAGAGAGGGTTATGTAGAAGATCTTCATCTTACCCGTGTTCTTCGTTCATATTGATCTCATCTCTCGTATCAAGTAAGTTTTAATGTTATGTTTAGTATTATTTGATCGTTCATATTATGATTATATGTTTCTTAGGATAATTAATCAACACTAATGTCAGCAACGGGTGAGAAAGTTTCTTCACAATCAACCCTATAGGGTTGAGTATAACCCGTTGCTACTAGACGAGCTTTATAGGTATTTAAAAATCCATTTGCTCCCAACAATCTCACAATTAGGAGGAAGATCAACCAAGCACCACACTTGATTATCTTTCATGGATTGCATTTCTGCATTCATAGCATTGACCCACTTATCAGATTTTGGATCTAATAATGCAGCTTTATAGTTAGTAGGTTCATTAAGGTCCCCTAAACTATACTCCTCCACTTCTATATTTAGACATAAGCGACCAGGAGCTCGATGTGTCCTTGCGGACCTACGAATGGGAACAACTTCCTCTTGAGGTGGTTCGAAACCTTCAACCTCCATAGGAATTTCGCTAGTGTTTTCAGAAGGTGATATATCTTCATCTTGAATTTTTTTTCAAGTTCTACGACCCTCCCACTAACTTCTTGAGATATAAGATTTTTCTCCAAGATCTCAGCATACCTAGCAACAACTATTTTATTTTCTGGTGAGAAGTAGAAAAAGTAACCCGTCGTTTCCTTTAGGTATCCTATAAAGATACACTTAACATATCTTTGTTGGAGTTGGTTAGGTGTATCCCGCTTCAGAAGAGTCTCACATTCCCAGACCTTTAAGTAAGACAAGTTATGAACTTTTCCATACCAAAATTCATATGGTGTCTTATCAACCTTCTTGGTTGGAACCATATTGAGAATGCGTATAGCAGTCTATAGAGCATAATCCCAAAAGGATAACAACAAAGTTCTAAGATTCATCATTGATCGAACCATGTCTAACAAAGTATGATTTCTCCTTTCCGACACGCCATTGTAATGTGGTGTGTACGGAGATGTAAGTTGTTGAACAATTCCACAAGCTTTTAGATAATCTTTAAACTCTTGACTAATATATTCGCCTCATCGATCTGATTGAAGGTCCTTATATAGTCTTTCTGAGTTGATTTTCCACTTCATTTTCAAACACCTTGAATGTTTCAAAGACTTCATGTTTATGTTTAAGTAAATAAACATAACCATAACGACTCTAATCATCTATAAAGGTAATGAAGTAGCTAACACCTTATCTTGACACATGTCTAAGTGGTCCACAAACATTGGTATGTATTAGCCCAAGAAGATCGGTCACCCTTTCGGTACGATGTAGAAAATAGTTTCCTTGTCATCTTGCTCGATAAACAAGACACGCATTGATCAAAGGATTCTGCATCCGTTGACTTTATAACCCATCATGTTGCAGCTTTTCAATACATTTCTTGCTTATATGAGAAAGACGACAGTGCCACAGATAAGTAGAGTCCAAGTTGTGCTTGGCTCTTTTATTGCTAACATTATAAATAGAATTAACATTTGGCATACGATTAATCATATCAATTTCATAAATACCATTTCTTGGAATAACATTAAAATAAAGAACATCATATCCGTAAAAAATTAGATAAAACCATTGTCAACCAAACGTGAAACTGAAACCACACCTCTAGTTATAGTAGGTGCATAATGACAATTGTCTAAACAAATCACTAGGCCATTAGGTAAAACTAAGTCATAACTTCCAATAGCTTCCACTTGCGCACGAATACCATTGCCCACGTACAAATAGAGAGCTCCTTGTTTCAGTTTTCTTGCTCCTCTAAGACCCTGTTTTGTGTTACAAATGTGAGTATCACAACCAATGTCATACACCCAGGATTTATTAGGGAAATAAAATAATTATATAGTGAAGATACCTAAAGAAATGGCAGTGTGGCAGTGCCAACCTGCTTCTTCTTCTTAATCAACTCAACAAGGTAAACATGATAATTCCTTTTCCAATGACCTACCTCTTTGCAGTGGTGGCAGGCTTCATCCTTTGTCGGGTGCTCTTTAGTAGAAGGTTTAAGGTTTTTAGGCTTAGGGATATAAACTGGTTTATCTTTTCCCTTGCCTTTTCCTTTACCTTTACCTTTAGCATTAAGCGATTTCTTATTGGCTTTCTGGATTCTACCACCTTGAATCGCCATTACTTGTAGTGTAGCAACCTTTTTAGGTAAACCTTTCTCATACTCATTAAGAAGAGCATGTAGTTCACCAATTTTCTTCCCCATGTTATGCATATTGTAGTTCCTTACAGATCCAACAAAGTCACTAGTGAGGCTATTTAGAATTAAACCAACACTAAGATCTTGTGGGAGCACATAACCAAGACGTTCTCGTTGCTCAACATAACCTTTCATCTTAATGACATATGGGCCAACTGGCTTTACCTCTTCTTGTTTGCAAGAATGGAAAGTTTGAATTAGGTCAAACCTCTCAACTTCATCTTGTATCTCAAACATGGATTTAAGCTCCTGAAACATGTCATATGGTAAGGAGTGCTCAAATTGTCTATGAAATTTAGGAATAATACTTTCGAGCATAAGACAAGCAACCTCATTATGAGCATCATATACTGCATTCCAGTCCGCAAGTACGTGAGCTTCATAATTAGTAGTAGGAGCAGGGGGAATAAGTTGTTCAATGACATACATTTTCTTTTCAACTCTTAAGACCAGCTTAAGTTGACGAAACCAGTCATTGAGATTAGTACCAGAAAGTTTTTCTCTTTCAAACATCGACCTGAAAGCAAATGGTTTATGTTTTAGACATGTAGTTCCATCTACAAAACATATTAAGTTCAAGATTTTAGTATTTTCAATAATACTCCTTGAAGAAAATTATCTACCCATGTTTAAATATATAAACAATTAATTTTCTAAGGTCTAGGATCCAACTTGACATACCACCCTCACATCAGTTGATCTGCTAGCAATGGTGTATTCAAAAGGTAATTGACGATCAATAATTTCCTCCAGTGCAATTCCTAAAACATTATGAGACTTACTTTATTACATTAATATACTAGTAAGCATGTTTTGTCCCATCTATGCCTTGAGCATAAGGTCTCACCAGCTTACCTCAATTAAGTCTTTCAATTAAGAATTGTATTTATGTAACACCAACGTTTCACGAAAAGTGTATAATCACCTTGGGTTTGCAATCTACATACATCTCACGAGATGTAAAGGCAAATGCAAGTGTTCTTAAAAAATAGATGGCAACAACTTATTAAAAGGGTATTTACATTTGTCGTGGCAAATATGTACGAAGAAGCATGCATACATCTTTGTATCATAAATTTTAATAAAAAATCTACTCAATTAAGTTATTTATTACTGTATCACTTATTTTTTCCCATACATCTCATGTATAAATAGTGTTATCTTAAAATAATTGACGATTCAACATGTTTTCAAATCTAAAGAATTCTTATTATATCGCGGGAAAAGATTAAAGAATGACTAAAAACCATTCAAACCCTAGACCATTCGCGCTTCCCAAATAATTGCAAGATATCAGGGATTTATAGAGTATAAAAACCTCAAACCCTTGATGATATGCCTTGCAACTAAATAGTACTTTGCAAATTTCATCATTGATAAAATTTAAATCTTTAACTTAGAAAACACATTATAAGCATATTAAATTGCAAGTGTCGTCGTGAGAAGTTAAGGTATGAGCCCTAACATTATAGATAACCACACCCGATTTACTCATAAGACCTCGCAATTAATAGTTTATAATAAATCATATTTCATAGTTATTAGTCATGTTTATATTTTCTTTTTCGAAAAACCCTTTTGTTTTTACACAAGTCAAAAACTTATAAAAACAAGTAAATATAAACTACTAATACACATAACATTTATTTAAAACCACTTAACAATTAACACATGTAAATATTAATGATGATTCTAATTATAAAATAATTAAACTATGTATATATTCATATAAGACTCCTCATTCCAATGAATCGGGCCACATACATCGAAATGATCGATTGCGTAAGCCATATATAAATCTATACCACATAGCACATAAAAGCTGATAGAAAATTTCAGTTGACTTCAGGCCCCGTAAGGACATAGCTAGGTTCTTCTCTAGATTTTGTAGTAAACTACAAAATTGTAGCTTACTGAGTCGTGGATCTACCATAAAAATTTCAAAATTTTCAGACTTACGATGAATATTTTACGAATTTTTTAGTAACAGCGTGTCAAACAATCTGAAAACTAAAAAAACTTAACTTTTATGTCTATACAATTTATAATCATCAATTTGTATGAACAATCAATTAACAATTAATCAAGATTACATATCATATATTAATCCAGGATAATTGTTAGGATCATTAAAAGTGTCGATTATGTGATTTTGTGTTATTTAGTCATTAGTCTTTCTTTTGTTAATGTCAAAGTAGTTTGTAATAAGGTGTGTTATGCTAAAAGAATAAAATAGCATAATTACCAAAGTATAGGGACTAGAAGTGATAAATTAGGAAAATAAAGGAAGGGAAGCCTCCTTCCCTCACCTATAAATACCCATCTAATCTTCATTAGAGGGTGATGGCTTGTAACTAACTCTTCCATTTCCCCTCCATTTTAATATTATTTGAAATTTGAATACTTGTTATCCTCTACTATTTTCTCTATGCTTTCATGATCGATATGTTTGATTCAAGATAAACGAGACCTATCAAGTGGTATCAATCGCCAATAGAGAATTAGAGTGTTCGATTTGTGTGATTTTTTCACGTCCGATAAGCGAAAAATGATGTTCGAAGAATTCGGTTGAAGGTTTTGAGCTTTTGAGATAAGTTTTGGCAGCAAATTCGAGTAATTAGGTGTGATCGAGTGTAGTTTTGCATTATCTACAGTTCTCGGAAGTGTTTTTAAAGTTCTCGGAAGCATCTTAGCATACTCGGAAGTCGTTATTTCTTCTCACGGATCATTTTTCTTGTAGTTTTGGCAGATTCAGTAGTATTTTTTGTGTAATAGATATATACGACCTTTCGGTTCTATCAAAAATCGTATATTAGGTGCTTATTCTCAAACTCGGTTTTATCGAGTTTTATAAGTTTCACATTTTCGGTTCTATCGAAAATTCTGAATAAGGTGTTGATACGTTTAATCTCAGAAATAAGCTTTCAAAGTCATAACATACATTCATTTCACGGTTTTATCGTGAATTGGAGTATTAAAAAACATATTTTTTTTTCAAATTCGAAAATCAAATTCGGTTTTATCGAATTTGATATTAACGGACTTTTGGATTATCTAGTGATCATAAATTTCAGTTTAATCAAATTTGCGGTTATTAATAATCCATAATTGTTGAATTTTTCAAAATTTGGTTTTATCGAGTTTGAAGTTCAATTGAGTTTTGGGTTTTATCGAGTTTGAAGCAAGATTATTTCCGAGTTTATTAAGTTTTTAAGAATACCGAGTTTGTTAGTATTTGTTGTCCGAGTTTGTGTACTGTTCGAGAAGTTTATCGATATTCAGACTACTTGTTATCCGTGAACAGTGTTGTCCGAATTTGACAACTGTTACCGAGTTTGATACTATTCTCACAAATATCACTCATTTTCGTCTACAAAGATCCAATCTTTGAATCATAAGACATGTCGACATCCAAAACATATCAACAATCCCTTGCTGATGCCGGTTCTGAGACTAGGCCTCCTATGCTTGAAAGGGGTAGTTATATACCGTGGGCAAGTAGATTCAGACGATATCTAAACCGGAAGAGAGACAACCGGAAGTGGCTTCTCAAAGCACTTGATGAAGGCCCTTATGTGTTTAAGATTTTCACTCCTGAAGGCTCGACAATACCACGATTGCAAACTGCAGAGGATCTTGAAGGTGATGACTTATTGCTCCATGATGCTGAAATGGAGGTCATGAATATGATTCTACTTTCTATTCCTAATGAGATTTACAATTCTGTGGATGCTTGCACTTCGGCCAAGGATATGTGGAAACGAGTTGAACGTTTGATGAGGGGAACTATACAAAACAAAGTTGACAGAGAAACGCGTTTTACGAACGAATTTGATCAATTTGTTGCTGAACCAGGGGAAGCACTTGTTTCTGTCTACAACCGTTTTGCTCAGTTAATGAATGATTTGGAACGAAATAACATGAACTTTCCAACTGTTACAATTAACACAAAGTTTCTGAATAGTTTGCAACCGGAATGGTTGAAATATGTGACTCAAGTTCGTCTTGCTAAACAATTGACAGTGGATTCGTTCGATGATCTTTTTGATTATCTTCAGCAATTTGAGAAACTGGTTAATGCTTCAAGAGCAAAGAAGTTAGAAAAGTCTCATGACCCTTTGGCTCTAGTAGCACACACGGGTTCATCATCCAGACAAACATCATCTTATTATGTGACACATCCTACGTCTGTGGTTGATTATGATGATGAGTACCAGCAGGATGATGTTCACAACAATTCTGAAGATCCTCTAGTCTCTGCGATGTTGCTACTTGCAAAAGCCATTACTCAAAATTTCTCTAATCCAACAAATAATCGTCTTCGTGCTTCATCCAACACCAGAAATCAAGCAATCATTCAAGGAGACAGGGTGAATATTCAAAGCAGGAATTCTGGCAATACTGGAAGAAATAGCAGACGAGCTTATGTTCAAGAGGAAGTTGTTGAGGGAATGAATGCTCCAAAAGAGACTGGAAATGTTCAAAGGACTCTTCGAACTCCATCTTCAGGCAATACTTCAACTGTTCAATGCTACAACTGCAGTGGAAAAGGACATTATGCTAGGAATTGTCCAAAGCCAAGGGTTCGTGACTCGAAGTATTTCATGGAGCAAATGTTGCTGGCAAAACAGGATGAAGCTGGCGTAATTCTTACTGATGAGCAGAATGATTTTCTCTTTGCTGACGCATCAAGGATGGAAGAAATTGAAGAACTCAGTGCAAACATATGCTTAATGGCCAGAATTCAACCAGCTGATCATACTTCTGATGATGGGCCAAGCTATGAGTCTGCATTTATAAGTGAGGTACAATCTTCATCCATCGATGAGAATAATGAACCAATGTATCCAACTCATACTAAAATTATTAACAGTACCATTGGTGATGATCAAATTAATAGCAATATTAAATTTGATTCATTCAAGGGAAATGTTAATAGTGGCAGTGTTGAAAAAGATACACATGTTCCTGATCTATGTGCAGTAGAAAAACTTGCTAGAAATGCATATCAGGAAGCTGAAAAACAACGAATATTTGCTTGCTCAAAAAGTTCAATAACAAAACACGACTTTGACTAGTCAGCTTGAGTTGTATAAGGAAAGGAACCGGATTTTGGAAAACATAACCAAAGATAATAATTATCTCAACAAATTTCTTGAAGCTGATGAACGGGCAAAATGTTTTCATAAACAAGCTCAGTCTCAATTTATTCGTGATTGAGATATCATTCGAGATCTCGAAAAACAACGAGATACATTAAATCTAGAGGTCAAAAATTACAAATGAAAAAATGAGGAATTACAACAGACACATTCTATTTTAAAAAGAAAAATGAGTGAAAACGAGGATACTTATCATGATACGATTCTTGATCTTGAGGCCAAATTGAAAAAGAATGTTGATCTGATTTTGAAACTTGGTAAATTCCTAAATGAATGTATCCTGCTGGACCAAAACCATTGTCCTGTGAATGACCACAATTAAAACATGATTTGGGGTATCCGAATCCTTATACCTCAAGCAAAAAATTTCAGATTTGTCCAAAGTTATATGTTGCATCTAGGTCGGGTGATATAGAAATTCATTTGCGTGTTAGAGATTTTGAGGAAACTTTAGAGGATGCTTTCAAAAGTCAACATAAAATGAATGAAAAAATGAAAGATCCAATTGCTGTTGTGAACAAACAAAATTGTTTGGACCAATAGCTTACAACTAAATTAAAATGCTCTTTATATAGATATTGTTCCTCAAATAAGAGCTTTCCGCTAAGCACACATATTTTTCATCTGTTCTATTCCGCTCGTTAAGATTCTGGAAAACAAAAACTATGCCGATGAGTCCCACCTTTGATCAGATGAATAATACAATCAAAAAATTTTGTTTTGAAACGTTTGTTCTCTGTTAATCTACAACAGAACATAAAAAGGGCAGTATTTTTTACACCATCAAAGGCAGGAAATAGAAACAAATATTTTTGGTCAAAGATTTCAAGTTAAACCAATTCATAATAGAAATTACAGGTTTACCTTGATGCATTTCAGAATCTATTTCAAAGGGATATAAAATAAATGAAAGATGCGTTGAGGCTAAAATGATGTTTATCTTGATGAGATTGAAAGGCAAAATGATTTGTTGAAAGATCAACTTTTGGAAGCATCACTCAAACATGATATTGAGCTGTGTGTGTTGTTAAATCATGAATGTGTTGATAAGACCTTCAATGATGAACTTGAACAAGTCAAAAAGAAATCTTTAGAGATTCAAGAGGGTTTACATGCAAGAATAAAAATTCTTAAAAAAGATGTTCAAAGATGTGAAAAGCAAAGTGTTAATTTTGAATTAAAATTGCAACCATGAAAAAGAAAAACTACATGATATTCTTCGAAGAATACAAAATCAAAACCTCTTTGATTACTCTAGGATTCAAGGATGGAGAAACATGAGAAAGAAAACGTTGTCTTGATTTTAAAGTGCAATCTTTGATAAAAGAACGTGATGATGTCAAAAATGGAATATAAAAAAGCTTTTCGATTCAATAAAAAAGACATGGTCTCAAACTCAAAAGAAAAGGATGAGTTAATTGCTTCATGTATCTTGAGACAACTTATGCATATGGTGCTATTCCTGCTGAGAATCAAACTTTTTATCAACCATAATCTGAGTTAAAGCTAGGTATGAAAAATGGTGAAAATGGCAATCTGTGAACACAAAGTTTTTCGGGTAACTTGTTAATAGACCGCCAGAGCAATGTTTGTTCAAAGGGGTTCGAAGCCTCTCACTAATCTTTTATTATTTCCGATTAAGGCTTTAAGAGTTGAAGCAAAATTTGGACATATAGTCAAGGCAACCATGAACGTAATTTCGAACCATATCTTAAAGATTTTGTAGAAAGTTCCTCTTTTTGTTCGTTAGCAATTTTCAACAGGTTCTTCTCATCATTTTCGCCTTGAAGATATGAATGTGATGTTTTTAGGTTAAGGCAAACGGCGCACTAAACGGGAGAATCAACTGGCTCAGAAACTGGATTTTGGTTTTCAACTAGGACAACCGAAGGTTGGACGTCTTCGGTAATTCCGTTATTAGTAGGAAAAACCGTGTCCTTTGTCACCTCGGTTCTACGTTCCACTACTTTAGGAGAAGAAGTAGTAGGAATCGTAGGTCCTTGATAAGCAACACCGCTTTCAGGTAGTAATTCCCTTCAAGTCTTCCTTCGTGTTAGAAACATGTGCTTGGAAGATGAAAACGCTGAACTCGAAGGTTGAAGCTGGTATTGGAATTTACGAACTTTATAAAGCATCTCTTTTTAAATTTGTCATCTGGTTTTTTGTAAACCTGGCTTGATTTTGCATATTCCTTAATATTGCATCATTAGCCTTGACATAATTCTCAAAATCGGTCTTTGAAACAAACCTTTCAGTTTGCGGAGCTAACCGCGTGCTAAGGTGTAAGCTTGGTAAACTGGTGGTTGACTAGTCGTCAGAGGTATGTAAAACTTGTCCCTTGGTAAAGTTATTTCCAACGATTTTGATTGAAATTGGTTCCACGATTTTGGTTAAAATTAGTACCTTGATTATGATTGAAACGGTTTTTATTATTATTGAACGAGGAAAACTAGGAGACAGATTTGGTTTGCAACCATCAGCTGAGGTCTAGGAATGGTTATATCCTTGATATAAAATTGGCTGCAGCTAGCGTGTGAAACGTACTCTTGAATGTTGTCTCGATAAAGTTTTTCCATCAGGTGCTGGATATTTCTATATATGAATGAGCACCTCTCCACAAGTTACACAACTTGCTCTACCCGCTTTTTACCGGGCACGGGAGCTAGGGCTTTTACTTGTCGATAAGCATAGTCCGTCATCATATCTTAAGATTTCAGAAACTTCGGTACGTAAGAGTAGCATCATCGGTGAAATCCCAGGGTAGATGAATTTGAAGCTCACTTTGGCAACGACTAGCCATTGTTTTCATGAATAACGAAACTTGGATAACTCTCGAATTTAATTTTTAAGCATTCACGAGGCAGTCTTATTTAAAAAGTTTCCACCCCTCATCAGAATTCAACTAATCTTGATCATTATCATTCAAAGCATGTAAAATGTAATATAGTTGATGTAATACTAAAAATCCGTGCAATGTTGGGCATGCTCAAAGAAGATCATTAAATCGATCCCGAAGCCTCATAAAAACATTCGTCAAATCTTGTTGAAATCTTTATGAATTTCGTTTTCGAAAATTTATCATTTTTAAAGGAGGAAGAATTGATTAATGAATTTTTAAAAACAAGATCATCCACGTGTCAAATTGATCGAGGAGGGTCCTTTCTACTAGCCAAACAGGCTAAAAAAACCTACAAGGAAAGAAATAAGGAAAAGCATAAGCTTAATTGACTTGCTCGGGACGTCCGGGAATCTCATTGTTGAGCTGATCTTATTGAAATAACAGATGTGAGCAATGGTGATTCCCTCTTATCATTGTTCCGAAAAACTGTTGTTTTGAACAAGATTGAATCAAAACCATGCTTAACTCAAAATAAGCAATGAATTTCTTCGGGAATACGAGAGCATCCTCAGTACCCCTCTTGGGCTTGGAGCAATTCCGCCCATAGTCTTTTATTCGCCATCGAAACTAGGGAAGGATTATCCAAAGGTCACTAAATTTAACGTTCTACAACAGCTGATTGGCTATGTTTTTGACGGTTATGGTTGCGGGTTTGAGAACGATTGCGCTTGCACAAAGTAGAAAAAGAAAATTTAAACTAAATATATTTTTTTAACAATCTATTTTAACGGATAACGAGATAGACAACTTAAACCAAATAATCAAATTTACTTCACGGTAACTCTTAAATTTTTTTACTTTTAAGGTGAGTTCGTTCCTCATTAAAGACACAAAGACAATTTTTAAATCTTTGATTCGATTAGAAGAACTTACTAATGATACTACCTCAATTAATAAATGAAACGCAAGGGCCGAACAAGCTATAAATGCAAATAGAAATTGACAAATTTAGACTAATAAGCTATTAACTATTGAAAACTCAACTGACTTAATTCTAACTTATAAAAAACAGCTTAAACAATCCTAAATTTAAGATTCAAAATAAGCACAAAAGACGAAAAAGATCCAAAAACAACTAGACCAGATGTGTCAGATGCTGCTAACCAAAAACACCCTTTAAGATCATTGAAATCCATTTAAGCTTATGAAATAGAAATTTAATGAACAAAAGTTTAATACCAGATAACAAATGGCCAAAAACAGATCTTATGAGCTTATACTAACAATCAAATAAGCTAGAATCTAATAACTACTCATTATGCTAAATATTTTTGGATTTTTAATGATTTATAAGACAAAATATGAAAACTAAGATCTAAACTACAAAAGCTAAAAACAGATGATCAAACATAATCAATAAGCTCAATGAAACAGTAATAAGCACAAATAAGCTAGAGTTAAGCAGAAAATAAGCAAATGCAACTTATTAAACTAAGATACTTGAATTTAAAAGAAACTTACAAAAGCCTTAGCTAAACAAAGGCAATAGTGCTCAAAAGAGCTTTCAACAGCTCTAACTTATCACAAGGATAAGCTAGTGAGGTCCCATAAGCTCTTCCATTGTAAGCTTATCATCCAAAAGCTCAAAATCCATAAGCAAAGGTATTAAAACTGATTTTATTGGTTTAAGTAGATTTAGAGCTTGTTAATAGCTCAATTTGAGCTTAGAGACTCAAAGAGCTTGTATGAGCTTATTAGAAGCTTATCAAACAGTAACATGAGAGTTTAAGGATTTAAAAACTTGTAAAGTAAAACGGATTAGGTGAAAACAAAGGAAGATTTCATTAACATTAAAACTGATTAAAATAAGGTGAAAGTAAGAGTACAATAACCTTGAAAAGTTACACTACTTAAGCTTAAATTTTAAAAGCTAAAAATTACAATTTAACTAAAAACTTTTTAAAAGCTAAAAACTCAAAAAAAAGAAGAAGATGGCTGTGTGTGAGTGAATGCTTGTATTTATAGTGCTGAAAGGATGCTTCTAGGCCCCTAAGTCAGGTATACACTCTCTTAGGACTGTCCCTTCAATCTAACCCATCATTGGTCACCTATTAGATCGTTGATCACATTGGTTAGTGCACTCGGATTGCCAACTGTGGCATTCATGGTCAAGCTATTGTGCTTCTTTTAGGGAAGGATATTAGTGTAAAATCTTCGCATCCTTGTTTGTTTTCTCACATCCACGTAGCTTCTCCTTGTAGGGGATTGACCAATTAGAGTGTTTTGGTGATGTAATACTCCTGCCATGTGTCCTTTATCACTTAATTGTCTCTCCACATGCCACGTAGCCAATTTGCATTTTCCCTTTGTTTTATGACGTTGGGTAAAAGATTGAAGACGGGTGAATAGTGGTAACTATATTTCCCGTGTTTTTTACTTTTTTTTATAAAAGGGTGCATTTGATTTCGTTGACCCGGGGTAATATATGTTGACTTTGGGCCGGGTATAAGGGATTGGGCCTGGGCTAGGGTTTAGTGTTGGTTTATATAAGAGTTTAACGGGTGTTAACTCTTATAAACAAGAGTTAACACCGTTAAGGTTTAGGGGTTATTTTTGTAATTTGGTTAACTTTGAGGGACTGATTTGGAATTTTTGGGTTTTGTCTTTTTATGGTTGACCACTGTTGACCATAGGTTGACTTTTGTTGACCTTTGATAGCATTCTCCCGGCTCTTGCACACTCAATTTCGTTCCCGTGTCCGTGTTTGTCCGGTTTTGACCGTTTTCTTGAGATTTTTGCAATATCCGTACCTACACAATCACAAAGACAAAACAAGCAATATACAAGCATTTAAAGCACAATTTTGTCTTTTTAGGGCCTATTTTGATATAAAACGGATATGTGTTTTCACACATATCAAAATTCCCCAAACTAAGCGATTGCGTGTCCTCACGCAATATTATATGCTCTATAACCAAATACCTCAAAACTTCCCCAAACTAAATCTTTGAAAAGTAGCAAAGACTTTTGTGGAGAGAGTTAAGAAATCACAAGTTATAAAACACCCCATTTTCCCATTTTTCTAAAACTTTTTCATTTTTTTTATATTTTTTTATATTAATAATATAACTGAGATTATTTTGACTTTCATTATTTCCATAACTGTTAGGGATCATAGAACAAGATGCATTTCGATCCGAGAATGCCTCAAAAAGGATAAATTCATCGTCCCTGACTTT
The DNA here is from genome assembly GCA_026074375.1 of Tanacetum coccineum. Classification (NCBI taxonomy): domain Eukaryota; kingdom Viridiplantae; phylum Streptophyta; class Magnoliopsida; order Asterales; family Asteraceae; genus Tanacetum; species Tanacetum coccineum. The sequence continues at coordinate 36,212 of BQNB010025910.1, forward strand.
TTACTTATCCAAACCAAGTTTAAAACAAAATCACAACTAAATATCAGTAAAGATGCTAACACTACTCATATTGGCAACTTGTAAACTTTTTACTCCTGACGTTTATTATATCTTAAGTGAATGTGCTATTTTGAATTTTAACTATGCATCAACGTTTTGCAACATACTATGCTTCATGTTCCACCCAAGAATAATGAGTTTGAAGGCGAGATCATCCTATGTAGCGAATTTCGTCTTGGCACATCCCAACCTTAAGAGACCAGGCTTTTGACACCCCACAAGACTAGTATCGGAACTCACAGACCTAAGGTTTTTCAAGACTCTCAGGTTTCCCGGTTATTCATAGCTTATAAAATAGAATAGTCAAAGTGCAAAAGCATATTTGAATTTAACAAAAAGAAATCTATTTATTAATTTACACTTAATATTAGACATTTATGCAATTGTAACCCTCGACCTTTTAGAAGGCTGCAACATCGGTTGTGAGCCGGCAAGATGCAGCAAACTTTTATCAGTCTCGGATCTTTATTCTTACTATGAGCTTTCTTTAGAAGACTACCACATCGGTTATGAGCCGGAAAGAGGTAGTAAACTTTTATCAGCCCACAGCTTTTATTATTATATTTGTTTTTTTATCATTTTTTCATTTTTTTCATTTTTTCATTTTTTTATGTATATTTATTTATTTAAAGACGACTTCTTTTTGAAAAATTCAAGTATAAATTTTAACTAAGACTAAAATTTTTGCTATATATATTACATAAAAATTTTTGATTTGGGTTTAATCTCCAAAAACAGCACGTATATTAATCCGGTTAAGAGCTTATGGGAGAAAAAGCAACAAGTTACATACATGAGCTCTTAAGATTTCTAAATAATCCTTGTTTAGCATCCTACCATACTTAACTCTATCATTTTTCGTTCTTCGCATATTAGCGAACGCTTAGCCTAAAAGTTAAGGAACAAGCTAGAGCTCAACACGCTCGATCAGGTCAAAATTTACTCTTATTCTACATAGCAAGAAAGTCAAAATTGTGACAAAAACACTTATTTTATTTTTAAATTTTTTTAAATTTTTTCATATTTTTGAAAATTTGGTAGGAAAACGGGGTACATGAGAACAACGGGTAAAAGTAGGTAAGATCATATCGAAGATATACTACCCCATACTAAAATCAAACATTGTCCTCAATGTTTCCTAGCCTAAGACTTAAAAACCCCATACTAGAACTCAAAAAGGTCGAATGCATAACTCAAACATGAAGAAAGTATCACAAAAATCTTTTTAGCCATATTATTAAGTTGCTCTAAGAATAAATGTTAGATGATAATAATCTTTATGATTCGGAATTCCCCAAACTAAACAGAGCTAAGCAAAGGCTAGTGAAGCTCGAGTGATCGAGACAAAACACCCGAAACCACGAGAGTCTATTAGAAAAGATAAGAGAGAAAAATCCTCCAAAACAAACACAAGACAAAACACAAAGAAAAAGAACGAAGACATACAAGCCTCCTCCATCACAACACATAAGAACTAGAAAAAAATAGAAAAATGGATAAGCATGGGGTGCCTCCCACGAAGCACTTTTGTTTTATGGTACCCTAGTCACCATAGCTTGAACTCGATCCATGAATCATTTTCGTCCTTATAGGAAAGTTTAGGAGATCTGGGTCAACCAGTGGTTGGTGTTCCCTTCGAAGTAGTGCTGTTAAAGTCAGTGGCAGTTCACATTGAAGTTTGACCGTCAAAGTGAGATAATTTAGCAGTAGTCCCCCCCTGCCATATGGGAAAACTTTAGTTATAGGTGAAAGGCCGATCATCGGGGTTTATAAAAAGCTTTCCCCTAGAATATCTTTAAGCGAGAGTTGAAAAAGCAAGACTTGATCACCAAAATAGAAAATGCGGGTTTTGATCTGTTGAGTCTGAAGCTTCTTTGTCCTCCATCCCTTATAAATCACAGAATTCTCCAACAGCTTTGATCAGAAGCTCATTGAGTTTTCCATTAAGTTGTCAGCTTACGTGAACACCCACAACGGAATTTAAACGATCCGCAGTTAGCAAAAGTTTTTTAAAGGCCCAGTACGCTCTATGCTTTCTAATTTATCGATAGGTAGATGACAACGACTTTCCATACACAAGCTTGTAAGGTGTGCAACCAATTTGGTTGTCTAAAGCGGGTACGAAATGCCCTACCAAGAGGCGTCATCAGAGCCTATCGGAGACCATGAGGGGCAAAAACGGTTTACTCTAGACAATTCTTTCTAAAATAATACGTTTTAACCCATGATTCGAGAACACCATCTGACTTGACCTGCGTGATCATTTGAGGGGTGGTAAGTTTATTTTTTTAATAGTAAAAGACAATGAAGGTGACCCTATAACTTAGACATTACCTAAGCAATATTTTGTCATTACAGAAATGGGTCCCTACGATCGCTGATTAATAGCTCTTGGTATTCCAAATAATCCGGGCAAACAAGAGATTTTAAAACTTAACTAAAAACCTAAGGCATCATTTGTGGGGAGCGCCTTGGCTTTGACCCATTTTGAAAGATAATCAACAGCTACGAGGATGTATTTATTCCCTCTTGAAGATGGAAATGGTCCCATAAAGTCTATGCCCCAGACATCAAATATTTCACACACTTAGATGGAATTTTGTGGCATCTCATCTTGTTGTGAAATTTTTCCCTGACGCTGGCATGAGTCATAGTTTTTGACTAACTCATGGGCATCTTGTACATTGTGGGCCAATAAAATCCGGAGTCAAAAACCTTTTAATGGCGGTTGTAAGTTCAACCGTAATTGTCCCCTGGTGGGTCCACTAGGCAAGACGCTGTGAGGGAATGTTGACAGCTTCTTGGACCTGAAACACATCGCCGATCCACTTGATCTGCACAGGTTTTGAATGAAAAGGTCGTCCCCAAAAATAGTGTTTTACATCTTTGAAAAAATTTTTGTTTTTTTCTTGTTGAGTAGACATTTCTTTGACCAAATGAAAATTCCCTGCATGGTAATTTGCATAATCGGCAAACCACGGGGTACTGGGTCATACTCGACGAGAAGTCCCACCATATTAAGTGTCGCGAGAGAATAATTTTTTGTTTAATTTTCCTTAGGGATCGAAAACATTTTTTCATCACGCAGTCACTAGATAGATTGCGACGGCGTCGCGGAGTCGCTTGAAGCCTACGACGCCGTCTCCACGAACTGTTTGCATAATTCTTCAAGAGATTTAGTATAGGTCCGTAGTCTTGTCCGTTTTTTCTCTAAATGAGACCAAGTCACGTGTATTTCCTCCAAATGCCATCCAAGTGCTAAAAACCTAAAAACAAACGATTAAGCACATAATCTGGCATATATGCATGATTTAAGGGGTTAAATGACCCCGAAATAGTGTATAAAATGACTGTTGATCCCAAACCTAGATCGATTCCTTACCTTGTAAAGAGTATGTTACCTTGGATAAATTCAAAATAACAATAGTAGAAACTTTGTGTGTATATCAAAGAGTATGCGGAATCTACTCTTTAATACTTTAGAAGATATATCAATGAAACAATATATATGAATGAACAAAAATGCTTCAATATTATTAATGATAAATAATACGAGTACTTTGTGTAGTACTAGGGTTTACAACCTTGAAGCTATTACAATGAGATGCTGTGTAGGTATGTGTATGATAATGAGATGAATGAGATAATAAACTAGATGCCCTAGGATCTCCTTTTATACACCAAGGAGTCCTAATGAGCTTACAATACTTTCCTAAATATTTAGTCAAATATATTAAATACAATGACTAAATATTAAATACTTTCCTAAGTATTTAGTCAAATTCTCAATCAGCATTAATCTCTTCAATCATCATTAATCTTCAGTCTTCTGTTTGACTAATCAGCATTAACTTCAGTCAATTAGCATTAACTTCAGTTGAAACAACAAGAAGACTTTCAGCAGCATTAACTTTCTCACCAACAGCAGTAATCTTGAACCAGCAGTAGTAACTCTATAACCAGCAGTAGTAAGTTCTTCAATAGTCTTAAGTTAGTACAGGCAGTACTAACTTACTCTAGCAGTATTAACTGACTGATTTAGTACTGGCAGTTGTAATCTTGAGCAGTACGAACTGTTTTCTTCTAGCAGTACTAACTGTTGGCTTAGCAGTACTAACTCATCCCTTGGCAGTACTAACTCTGAAGTGTTTAATTCCCAACAATCCTCCCCTAAACTTGTGATTTACCTCCAAATCATCAAGTTTCTTGAATTAAACCTTCATTTTCTTTGCTGAGAGGATTCTTCCAAACACTTCATCTTCTTGGTCTTTCTGCTTTTGCTGCACTCTTCTCTGGATTCTTCTTTTTCTTTGCTGCACTCTTGCCTCCCCTGAGCCTGTGCATCCATCTGAACAAAAGTGATCTTCATTAATATTTTTCATATCCTCCCCTGTTTGGAAGGATCCTCCAAATCATCTTCTTATGGGAACCCAAGCCATCACAGACTTGAATCTTCCTTGTGCATCAATGTAATCCAATCTTTTCAAAGTAACTGATGCACTGATGTTTTTGGATACATGATCTACCACTCTGTTCTTTGGCATCCAGACCCAACATGCTGATGCTTTAACAATCTCATTATAAGACATTCCCTTAAAATTACTAATCTTGTAGTTTCCCTGATTTTTCAAGTATTTAACCATATTCCTCCTTGCTTGGGCAACTGTCTTTGGTTTCATCTTTAGAGCATGATACCTTATGACTGAAGGATCATTCCAATCTATCTCCTTAGTTGACTTGGCTTCAGACATAGCTCTTTGCCTTTCCTCTTCATTCCATTGTCTAGCAATTTCTTCATCCCTTGCAATTTGTGCCCTTTATTCTTCATTCATTAGTTCTTGCAGTCTGATGGCTTCAGCAAAACTCAACCTTTCTTGTTCAATCTCTTTCTTAGACTTCTTCTTGGGCTCAGGCTCTGTCATTATTGCTTTTCCCTTATCTTTTCTTGTCCTTTCCTCTTCACTCCTTCTTCTATAAGTAACAGTTCTTCTTCTTTACCACAACAGTAGTCTCAACTTCATCCTTTATCATCAGTAGTAGCTTCAGCAGACCTCCAAATTGTTTGATAAAAGAGATATAAACATCTGGCTTCTTTGTGAGTGCATAGCAAATGTGACTTCGATTTAGGAAATCGATGACTTGATGAAACCCCATCATTCCAGTATATTCTCTAAAAACCGACCATGTTGTGCTTGTCACAAAATTACCAAATTTTGCCATGAATTAAAAGTGTGAGTAACATGTGGATATGATCATTTTATGAAAGAATGAATCTGGAGAAAGTTAATTGAGAGATTCTATAGAGAAAACATAGAGGATATGGGTTTGACCGACTTAAAGAAATTGTGTTTATCGTGATTAAATCAAACATATATATAGAAAGATCACGAAAGTCCAATTAGTCAAACCCTATATCATAGGTATTTGGCGGAAATATCTCAACGGCTCTATTAATTAATGAAAAAAATGCTGTTAGGGCTCAAATAGTACTAACGGTCATCCAGCAGTACCAAATTTGGCCTAGCAGTACTAAAGTAAGCCTAATCAGTATTAAACTTCATCCCCAAAAGCAGTACAAACTACTAAACTTGTGCAACATTCAAAATAGCTTCAACACAATCTCTCTTTTGTTTTTAAGCTCCACATTTTATCTCTCAATTTCTTTTAACTCACTTTGCACTCTATCTGTTTTTTCACACATCTCACTTTTGGTTTTTATAGCTCACCAATTTCTCTCATATTCTTTTAGCTCTACAAAATCACACAAAAGTATAGTGTTTTTTGGCAAACTATCAGCCATTACACGGATTTGAGAAGTCTTTAACCAATAGGCCAGTTTGCTTTGGACTAGCCAATGCTCTTTATTTGTAAAAACATGGTGCATATGATAACCATATAGTTTTGAGTAAACTACACCACTATCAACAAATCAACGGATTTGAGAAGTCTTTAAACCAGTAGTCCTTTTGCTCGGACCTAGTCAATTCTTGATGACTATAAGACATTGTGAACTAATGGTACCATTTACTGGTTGTGGTGTTAAAACCAACACATTTAGAACAAACAACATTCCTTCCTCCCCTCAAATAAATGCATCATTGATAAACCAATTTTCACGACTTCAAATTGCTTATCTTGAAAGAGTTTAGCTCAAAACCAAAGAAAAACATAATCTAACCAATTTTTCTGTGAAGCATTATTAAATGTTACCTAACAGATTAATACAGTGAGACCTTAGAAATAACTAGGCAGTACTAAACTATTTAAGTAACCAGTTTTACAAACCATTTTAAATATAACTAGCAGTACTAATTAAAAGTAGCAGTATTTAATTTTACAAAGACGTAACAATACTAACTTTTGCCAAACTTTACAAAAACAAACAAGAGGTATGTGCATTAAGGATTTAGCATTCCAATACTTGAGACCCAAGTTATACTGACGAAATAGCCAGGCATCAAAACCATTTGTAAAAAAGTACCTTCTCCAATTATGTTCAGTGTCAATCTTAGCCATTTGAAATCAACTTTGGTTAGCATTGCAGTCTCTTATAAAATGATGCCTAATCTCAATATTGTATTTTTGTTTTAGAATGTTGGACACAGGATTTTTCTATTATGCAGATAGTACTATTATTTGTCAATATAAATACCAGTATTCATGCAATTATACCCATAGTGCCAGCATTAGTTTTTGTTTTTTGAAAACAAAAAAAAAGATCCAGAGAACCTGTCCACAGCAATTTGCAGAAGTCCCCACATATTTTAGCCTCGGATTGTAGAAGGAAGTGGCAACCACAGTTTGTTTCTTGCATTGCCAAGAGATCAGCCTATTTCCCAAAAACTGACAACCTCCAGTGGTTGACTTCCTATCTTGTGTAGCTCCAGCATAGTCACTGTCAGTGTAAGCAACTAATTCCCATGGAGAATCCTTAGAATACCAAAGTCCTAAAGATGGTTTTCCTTTAAGGTATCTAAAGATTCTCTTAACAGCTAAGAGATGGGATGTCTTTGGAGAAACCTGAAACCTTGCACATGCACAGACTGCAAACATTATATCTGGCCTGGATGCTGTAAGGTACATCAAAGATCCTATCATAGATCTATACAGATGTTCATCAACATCAGCAGCATCTCCATCTTGAACCAAAGGCTTTTCCAAATCTGTTGGAGTAGAGGCAGACTTCACATCTATGTAGCTGTACTTTCTCAAAATCTCATAGACATATTAATCTTGACTGATAAAAATGCCTTTCTTTTTCTGTTAGACCTGTAAACCCAAAAAGAAGGTAAGTTCTCCCATAGAACTCATTTGAAACTTATCCTTCATAAGCTTCTCAAACTCATCACATAACTCCTTCTTTGTAGATCCAAAGATAATGTCATCCACATATATTTGAACAAGCAAGATATGTCCCTGTTTTCTCTTGATGAATAATGTTTGGTCAATTTTTCCTCTTTGAAAACCATTGTGCAAAAGATAATTGGCCAAAGTGTCATACCACGCTCTTGGTGCTTGATGCAGTCCATATAATGCTTTCACTACCTTATATACTTTATCAGGATGATCAGGATCTTCAAAACCTGGAGGTTGACATACATAGACCTCCTCTTCAATCTGACCATACAGGAAAGCACTTTTTACATCCATTTGGTAGACCATAAATCCCATATAAGAAGCATAAGCCAGGAACATTCTTATTGCCTCAATTCTAGCCACAGGAGCAAAGACTTCATCATAGTCTATGCCCTCTTCTTGAGTATGTCCTTGAGCAACAAGTCTTGCTTTGTTTCTGATGACAATTCCCCTTTCATCTTTCTTGTTTCTGTATACCCACTTTGTACCAATTGCTCTATGACCTTTAGGTAAATCCACAAGAATCCAGACCTTTTGCAGTTTGAACTGAAGAAGTTCCTCCTGCATTGCTTCTACCCATGCTGGATCACTAAGAGCTTTAGAAACCCTTTTTGGTTCTTCCTGAGAGAGGAAACAAGCAAAAAGACATGTATGAAGGTCCTGATGAGACTTCCCTTCATATATAGCACTAAGAAATCCTAGTTCAGAGTAAGAAGTTGTCATTCTTCTTGTTTGAACAGATGACTGCACATCACCAATCACATGTTCAATTGGGTGATCTTTGTGAATTCTTGTGTGAGGAGTGGTAGGTACTGCATAAGATTGTGGCATGTTCCCCAATTCAATTTCTTGGTCCTCCACTTGTGTGTCTTGAGATGCATGACTAGGTCCTACCAAGTCTTCAGGGGTAGCAGTATTAACTTCAGGGACAACAGTACTAACTTCTCTACTACCAGTATTAATTTCTGGTCTGGCAGTATTAACTTGTTGAACAGCAGTACCATTATCCTTAAGACTGCTATCTTCATGAGACTTTTCTGTAGCATCATTCTCATCTTGTAACCCATCATCAGCATCAGCTCTTGGTGCAACATCACCAAAATATGAAGCATCCTTCCAAATTGGCATTACAATGCAATCTTGATTATCTTGATCTTGTTGAGAAGATGTACTAGACTTAGAAACTCCTTGTATACCTGCAAAGTCATTAGAAAAAGTTCCTGCAACCACTGGTACATAATTCATTGATTGGGTTAGAGAATCAAGATCAAACAGCCACTTTGGACCATTTCCTTCTATCATAGGCTTATTCTCTAAGAACCCAATATGCAAGTTTTCCTGAACTTTTCTGGTTCTAGTGTTGTATACCCTAAAAGCTTTGCTACTTAAGGAATATCCAACAAAGAAACCTTCATCACTCTTTCCATCAAACTTGCCCAAATTATCTAAGGTATTGAGAATAGTAACATGACATCCAAATGGTTTCATGAAGCCTATAGCTGGTTTAAAACCTCTAAAGAGTTCATAAGGAGTCTTGTTATGAGGCTTGACTATTAAGACCCTATTCTGTACATAGCAAGCAGTAGAAACTGCTTCTGCCCAAAATGTGGTAGGTAACTTAGAGTCAGCTAACATTGTTCTAGCAGCCTCAATGAGTGTCCTATTCTTCCTTTCAGCTACACCATTTTGCTGAGGAGTCCTAGCTACACTATATTCTCTTTTAATACCTTTTTCCCTACAGAAATCATCCATCACTTTGTTTTTAAACTCTGTCCCATTATCACTTCTGATTATTTTTACTTTCTTATCCACTAGGTTTTCTACTTCTTTGATAAAAAATTTAAGGATCTCACTTGTTTCATCCTTAGTTGTTAAAAAGAAAACCCATGAAAATCTACTATAATCATCAGTGACTACTAAGCAGTACTTTTTATGCATTAAACTACTAACAAAAGTTGGACCAAAGAGATCCATATGCAGCATAAACAATGGCTTAGTAATGGGATTAAAGGCCTTGGTCTTACAAGAGGCTCTGTGTTGCTTGCCTTTAAGACAGGCAACACATGTTTGGTCATTCTCAAATCTTTTTAAGGGCAGATCTCTTACAAGATTTTCTTTGACAAGTTTATTAATATTCTTAAAATTTATATGACCAAGCCTTCTATGCCAGATTATCTTGATCTTGTTGAGAAGATGTACTAGACTCAAAAACTCCTTGTATACCTGCAAAGTCATTAGAAAATGTTCCTGCAACCACTGGTACATAATTCATTGATTGGGTTAGAGAATCAAGATCAAACAGCCACTTTGGACCATTTCCTTCTATCATAGGCTTATTCTCTAAGAACCCAATATGCAAGTTTTCCTGAACTTTTCTGGTTCTAATGTTGTATACCCTAAAAGCTTTGCTACTTAAGGAATATCCAACAAAGAAACCTTCATCACTTTTTCCATCAAACTTGCCCAACTTATCTAAGGTATTGAGAATAGTAACATGACATCCAAAAGGTTTCATGAAGCCTATAGCTGGTTTAAAACCTCTAAAGAGTTCATAAGGAGTCTTGTTATGAGGCTTGACTATTAAGACCCTATTCTGTACATAGCAAGCAGTAGAAACTGCTTCTGCCCAAAATGTGGTAGGTAACTTAGAGTCAGCTAACATTGTTCTAGCAGCCTCAATGAGTGTCCTATTCTTCCTTTCAGCTACACCATTTTGCTGAGGAGTCCTAGCTACACTATATTCTCTTTTAATACCTTTTTCCCTACAGAAATCATCCATCACTTTGTTTTTAAACTCTGTCCCATTATCACTTCTGATTATTTTTACTTTCTTATCCACTAGGTTTTCTACTTCTTTGATAAAATTTTTAAGGATCTCACTTGTTTCATCCTTAGTTGTTAAAAAGAAAACCCATGAAAATCTACTATAATCATCAGTGACTACTAAGCAGTACTTTTTATGCATTAAGCTACTAACAGAAGTTGGACCAAAGAGATCCATATGCAGCATAAACAATGGCTTAGTAATGGGATTAAAGGCCTTGGTCTTACAAGAGGCTCTGTGTTGCTTGCCTTTAAGACAGGCAACACATGTTTGGTCATTCTCAAATCTTTTTAAGGGCAGATCTCTTACAAGATTTTCTTTGACAAGTTTATTTATATTCTTAAAATTTATATGACCAAGCCTTCTATGCCAGAGCATTGATTCTTCAGATGTAGCCTTTGCAACTAGACAAGTTAAACTATCTTTAGGAACTATGTTTTTCATATCAAAATTGTACATGTTATCTTGTCTAGGAATTTTAAGAAGTATCTGATTTTCATCAGGCAACTTAAAATTAGGAGATAGGACAAGACATTCAGAGTCAGTAAAAAGAACATAGTTCTTTTTGTCACACATCTGTGAGACACTAAAGAGGTTGAACTTTAACTCTTTGACAAAGTATACATCATCAAAATCAAGATTATCAGTTTTAATAGTACCTTTGCCAGTAATTCTGCCACCATATGCTCCTCCACCAAAAGCAACATAACCTCCATCAAAGTCTTTGAAATCTGAAAGATGGGCTATGTTTCCAGTCATGTGCCTTGAGCATCTACTATCAACAAAGCCTTTATCATTTAGCTGTGAATTGCTCTGCACATAAAACTTATGAAGTTAGTTTTCTTTGGGGACCCAAGCCATTACTGACTTGGATCTGCCTCGTGCATCAATGTAATTATATTTGTTGAAAACCAGTGATGCACCATTGGGTTTGATGGGTCTCCAAACCCAACATGCTGAGGGCTTAACAGCATTAAATCCCCTTGCCCTGACAGTATTAACAAGTTGAATTAAACCTTTTATTAAGACACCTGTTTGTTAATGCTGTTTTCTTGTAAAAGGGCCTGTGAACAGTTGATTGTGCTTGATTTTGAAAATATGTCCTTGGTCTAGCACAATGAATTGTTGGATTTAGGGTAAGCTAGAATAAGAAGGCTAACAGTATTAAAAGACCAGCAGTACTAGAAGGTCTGTCAGTGTTAACAGACCTAACAGTATTAACAGTTTTTAGGCCAGTCTTCATTAAGACTGCTCTTGGAACCATATGTTTGGGACAGCTGTATTGAATGTGATCAAAACTTCCACAGATAAAACATGCCTTGTTATTAAAAACAAAGTTACATCCTAATTGATTGGATTTTTGACCATTCCAATTCCTTTGGTTTCCTCTAGGTCTTTGTGACCTGTACATTTCTGCATACCTAACTGACCTCCTAACTGGTTTTTCAGGTTTAACAAACTCTTTCTTAGTAGCAGTAGGTATAACAGTTTTCTTTTCAACCTTAGGGATAGGCTCAACATCATCCTCATCATCTGACACCCAATCTTCAATGATTGGAGCATCATTATTCTCTCTAGCTTTCTTAGGTTCTTCTTCCCTAACTTGATTAGCAGGACAGAAAAACTTTTCTTTCCAATCTTTGTCTACCTTAAGTGGAGACTTAACAGAGCTAGTTTCAGTATCAGTCTTTTGATGTTGCTCCAAAGAGTCATCAGTATTCTCCTTAGAATTTTTTGACTCTTTATCACAACCAATGGTAGGCTTTAAACTAGAATTCCTAGGACCATACTCATTTACCTCAGGTTCTTTGAATTCTTCAAGACCTGAATAAGATAAGTCTAAAGGTGTTGGTCTATTTAGAATCAAAGGATGAGGTGAGGGGACAACATTATAGCCAAAACCCTTTTTGCTCTTGTCAGTTATCTGACTTGCTAACAACTGTTCTAAGTCTTTTGCAGATTTATCAAATTTTGCAATCTTAAATTCAAACCCCTCCTTTTCTTCCTTAACCTTTTCAAGTTCAGTCCTAAGTAATCCCATTTGATATTCTTTGTGACCTACACTTCTTTTAAGCAAAGCAATTTCCTTAGAAAAAAGGACTTCAGATTCTTTATATTTAAGAATTTGTCCTTCTAAAATTGATAAACCTCTTTTGTATGTAGAAGCTTTAAAACCAGTATCATCTAATTTAACAAGTAAATCATCATACTGTTTCTTTAGAGCTTCATAGTTTTTCAAACAAGATTTAGAACAAGATTTATCATTTGTTACCTCAGAATCTGAGAATGCCATGAGAGCCATGTTTGCTTGCCTGAATTTCGTCCTTCTGCCAGAAACGTATTCCAATCAAATCAGCTCCATCTATAACACACATTGCCCTTTTCAGAAGCATCTTACAAATCTTTACTGCCTTTGATGAGCTACCTTTGATTCCCAATATACCTGTGTCTTTAACTCCTAGGTGCTCTGCATTCTCTAGCAAAATTGTCCCATTTTTATGCAGTTGAAACATTCTAACCTTTGATTTATCATAATCCAGCAGTGTAAGCCTTTCCATCAATGAGGATTTTTCCTTCCAATTCCAGATAGAACTTTCATTGCCCTCAATGCTTAGTATTGCCATGTTCCACTTTAAAACCCATTCTTTTTCTTCCAAATCATCATCATGAGTTAGCTTAAAGGTCATTCATTGAAACTATTTGAGACCCTTTTGTTGACAGTCTAGTACAAGTGAACAGGCAATAATATCGTATCACTAACAGCTAGCGCAGTACTAATATTCGTACTAGGGCAGTATCAACCTTTGTGAGGTAGCAGTACATCTAACTCTGGGTAACAGTATTAATATTATTATAATATTGCTTGCACCTCGAAGTCTTGTTACAACAATGCCAAAGTTTTCTATCACTCATTGCTTGCGACAGCCAGATTTTCTTAACCTTCCAGTTCAACAATTTAAAATAGTTGTACAAATCAACATCCAAACCCATGTAATCAAAATCAGGGTTTTTTTATCCATCCAACAAACCACATGATGTAATCTTATTCAGAAGTAAAGCTCCTTAAGAATTATACATTTAGATCTTCTGGAGGAGTAACCACACCCAACTTCCAATGCTACTAACAAGCCATTTGAAAGCCTGTTAAAGATAGAAGGTTTGGAAATACACAAGTCAAAAGGTTAAAGACCTCTAAGGCAAAAGGACAAAGTACTGCTAAGTCCAAACAGGTCAACAGTCTACTCTGCTAAGAGTCAAAAGAGTCAAATTACAGCCTGCTTATACGGAAAAACGTCGAAGTACTGTCTTTAATATAGGAACTTTCAAAGGATAAACAGTTCACATCTAATTAGTATATCATGTAACAGTTACATTAGTGATTAGTATTAATTAGTATTTGTGTCATACAAGGACTGTACACCTACTAGAGTTATCCTTACGTTTATAAAAGGATTCTAGGAAGGCATTAGAATGACACACGAAACAACAATAACAAGAAAAAGCATTAGTTAGAAGTATTAGAGATAAGTATTGAATTAGGGATCTGCAAACTTAGGCAGATTCAAGGTGTGATAATACAAATCGTTTGTTAAATCATTGTGTGTTCTTCTTGATACTGTTAACTAGTTTCCGCATAGTTGATAGTATTACATCAGTGTTTCATTGTTACTGACTTGAATTTATTCAAGGAAGTAACATCCTTTACAGGCTAAAGACGTATTATACTAAGGTATATCGATCCTACATAAATGAGGAGTGGTTGATGGCTCTCGTCACACCACCTCCAATGCCAGTTATACCTCCACCGAGCACTTACGAGGTAGGAGGACCATCTACTGCTGCTGTTGAATTCTCTTGCCCTCCCAGCACCTGGATTTCCTATGCCTCTGCCAGTGATCGAGGATTTATGTATCCGCATGGGTAGCTTAGAGTATAGACATGGACAACTAGTGAAGAAGGTGATCCAGGTGAGTGATGCTGAGGTGGCAGATGGTATTGCTATTGGGGAGATTGGCCCTAGGGTTTCTACTGTAGGGGGACAGGTACAAGTTATGGTGTCTTAGATGGTTTAGGCCGTAGGTAGACTAGAGCAGGTCGGTACCCAGATGGAGGAAGGTCAGCAGGCTGCGACCCAAAGGGATGAGACGATCGAGGGATAGAGCCAGCAGGTGCAGACATTACAGGCCGCCATACAACATAGGGACGTGCAGATTCAGCAGCTTTAGGCTTTGGTTTCTGAGATGAGCAGCCGCGAGAGTACATTGATGCAATGCATTCTTGGGATGGATAGACGCCTTACCGATTTAGAGAGGAGATCTCCAGGACCTCAGTAGTCCTGTTGCTTGTTGTTTTGATTTTTGGATAGATTATGACCATTTTGTATAGTCACTAAACTGCTAGTGCCAGTTAGTGAGGTCATGCTGCCGGGTGTATTTTGTTTTTGTAAACACCGCATCCTTTCGGATATGTTAGGATGCTTGTATTAGATATTTAGAAATCATTATGATTGGATGTACCAGTCTTAGAACTGATGATGGTAACTTTTAGGGGGATTTTTGGTTGTACGTGTACTACCCCCAGCATTATTATCATTATTATGGTTATGAAAGATTATGATTATTCTTGGTTATGAGTTTTGTGTGATTGTGGATGTTGATGCCCTTGAGTGTTGAATGATTCCGGTTGGTGAATCCTTCGCACATGTATGATACTTGCTTGCATAGTCCATGAGTGGGTATTATTTTTGATACTTGTCGAGACCCGTTGACCAAACTATATTAAATGAGGTTTTGTAGATTGATGATTTTAAAACTGTGGATCGCAATAACGAATTTGTGTGTTGAACGAATGTCGTTGCGCGAATTGTACTGACTTTGATGTATAAACTGTTTGTGTAAATATAAGAAAATGTGTTTTCAAAATTTCATAAACTGACCCTATGGTGTCAAACAAATTTTCTTTAATTTTTTTTAAATGATGATAATGGAGGATGGACTAATGCTACCTTCTTTTCTTTCTTTTAAAACAATCAAATTTTATTTTAATCATTTTTTTATATTCCGAGAAAATGACTTACGCGTGTAGCGTATGAAAAAGGAATGTTTTGACGAGGACGGATATGACGTTGTTTGGTCCTCAATTATGCATAACTTGATCAACTATGCGTAATTTAGGAAGAACTACGCTATGTCGGATAAATCGTCACCCTTAAAATGCTAGAAAATTTGGAGAAATGTTTGGGTCCAGCTTTCGAAAGGAGAATATTTTTACCCCTGCTACGGATTCTTGTGCATGTAACCTTACTCCTATTGACTACATGGAAAGAATCTCATGTGAGTCGTTGTGACCAAGTTGTCTCGAAGGGAAAATACCAACGGTATTGTTCGGAACGAGTGTGTCTAGAAAGGAGTGAAGTCTAATTCGTGGTAATATAAGATCGAAGGTTGTTATGGAGACATGTGTCGAGATCAAGGGTAGTCGGTATGCTAGTGAGCAATGGTAGATTTGAGTTATCAAGGGTGTGAACCGGATAACGACAATAAAAAGGGATCTTCTTGGAGTCGCAAGGTTTCCAAGGTGGGTGGAAGCCAAGGTGGTTAGTTCTGAGGTTGAAAGTGAGGAATGGAGAAGACTTCTCCTATATCAAATGTGTGTTGCCATTGATGCAACAACCGATGACCGTGAAGAAGACTTCTTTCCTCAAAATGGAAAGTAGTGGTAGTATAGTTGTGAATATACCTGGATCGCCAAGGATTAGAATAAGACGATAAGCGACCCCTGACTTAAGGTTAGGTGTAGTGGTCTTTACTCCTTGACGTAACGACTTAGTGTGCGCGTAAGGGCGAAAAGATTGGAGATTCTAGCCGAATGGCGACATCCGTTTCCATCCTTGAGGAACAATCAAAGCAGCGAACGCCTTAAGTAGAACGGTATTGAATTAGGAATGTGCGTAATTTTCTCGACTTGATTAGTTGAGTTATCAAAAATTTGATGCGATGCGTTAGGACCAAGTCAACTATGCTAGCCGCGGTGCGGAAACGTTGAAGTTGGGAATTGCGACCTTTGTCAAATGAGCAACGAGTCCATGATGCTCAATTGTTTTCTTGATTGTTTTCGATTTGTCTTTCGATAATATGTGTTTTCTAGTGGAATTATCGCCGCCGAATTATGTGCTTCATGTGCTATGTGCTTTTGAATGGTAGTAAGCTCTTATGTCACTTTTGTGTTGCCCTTGATGTGGCTTAGGACTTGTGTGAATGGGTATACTTACCCGGATGTAGATGAAGGATGGTTTGAGAGGTACACAAACCCGATAGTCTATTGTTGATTGGGGCTTGTTAACCCACAAGCATGACTATGGTTGGCTAAGACCTAGCCGTGATTAAGTCAAGATCATTTCCAAGAAGCTTGGCCATCTGGCAAGCCCGGTATGTTGATAAAATATAATGCCTAAAAACATTACTAATATTTTTCACATCTTTACGTTTTGATAATCACAAAATAAAAAAAACGTTCAATGTAAAATTAAACGTAAACATGTAATTAGTAGTAAATTTTAATTTCAAAATTTATATCACTTCAAGGTATGAATAAATAAATGCTTAATCCATTTTATGATCAAAGGAAATTTTTATTCAACCTCACACTTTTATAAAATGTTGTAAACATTTTTATAAACATTACAAAACATTTTCTACAATTAAAAGAAATGTTTTATTCAAAATAAACATTTTGAAATTCAAATTTTCGGACCTAAAACGGCTAGAAAAGTTCCAGAAAGTTCCCCTTACACAAAAGACAAACTGGGGAGCCCCTAGTCTAGGACGGCACCCTTAAATACACGGGCGGCCCCCTTAATTTTAAGGGGACCGCCCACCTATTTAAGAGAACCGCCCATAGACTGACGCTCCTCCAGTTTATCCTATAAATACTGGACTTTTCCCCACTATTTTCTCACCTTTTGCACTCATTCTTTCTGTTCTAAAACAGCCTACACATCTCACTAAATTCCTTTGATCATTTAATCATAAAGCTTTGTTTCCAAGTGATCCAAGTTCAATTCCTCAAGTGCAAGAGAAGAATACTTTCATCATCAAGTGAAGAAGTATTACACCTCAAGTGTATATTGCAATCTTGTTGCATCCATATCACATATTTGTAAATCAATTGTATATCTTGTATTTGTGTGTAGTAGATAGATCTTGGCGATCTTTATAAGTATAGTTAGATCGTGGTGATCTTACCAAGTAGTGTTAGATAGTTGTGATATAAGTAGTGTGTCGAAGTGAAGTCATAAAGTTGTGAAGAAGTCTTGAAGTTGTGAAGAAGTCGTGAAGTTGTGAAGTCGTGAACAAGTCGTGAAGTCGTGTAGTGATAGATTGGTTCTAGCTAAGGTTAGAACTCGACATTTAGCTTTGTGTCGTAAATCGGTACACAAAATATAGCGACACTCTCACATATGAGAGTACGTTAGTTCACATCTGATTTCACTGTTTTTGAGTCATCAAGTACACGCGGGAGAAATAAGCGACTTCTCAAGACACGTGTTCAGAGGGATGTAAAGGCGCACTAACATTGTAGTATAGAGGCATCATGAGGGTATTCGTACATTTGGGGGAGGTTAGGAGAGTGTGACAATTTGGATTTTGGGGGACAAGATTTCGGACAAAATTTTATTATATCTACTGGCTATGGGCCAGGATACCAAATAAGATAAATGTCTTATATTTCTAACTAGGTTGAAGGTAGTGTGAGTTACGTAAAGGAAGCGGTAACAACTTGGGGTTTTTCATTGGCAACCTACACTTAATGACTAGTGTGGCGAGTATTATACTTAGTAGCTATGGTGTTGGGGGTATCAAGGTGACGATGTGGTGATTTTATAAGATCTCTCAATTATAAGCTGAAGAGGGGGAGGCGTCTATTGTTGCGGGTTTGATGGGGGGAGGACAATTAAAAGAAATGTTTTTATGATTTTCAAAATAAGAGGGGAGAGACATTTAGGTGGTGATCTGAGGTTCGGGGGAGAGGAGGTTTGTTTCTGAGTTGTACCGGGCAGAGAATGGAGACGGGGGGCATCAGAAAGGGGGTCAGGAGAAGTCTTGCTCTGGAAGAACGCGGATACTACCCCTGGTACTAGAGGGCTCAACGAGAAGATTATAGAGAGAACTGGAGAGAGGATGGAGGCCCCAGATGAGGCCTTGGAGGAGATGGATGAGGGTACTGGCACACCTTTCTGTAGTAGCTGATAGGATCATTTGCTTTCTGGGTCGGTGTACGCGGCCGCCTATAGGAGGAGGATGTCTTGCATCGTGGGTGCACCTAGGGGTTTGGGAGAAAGAGGTAGCATGTTTCGGGTGTTGGCCACCTATACAGAGAAGGCCGCGGGCTCCGAGCGGAGGATGATACGGTTAGTAGGCTGTACTTGGTGCGTGGGGTGTTCGGTAAGGGGGTATGCGGTTAAAATGGGGGGGTTTGTGAGGAAGCGGTTATTGAGACGCTGACAGGGTGATGGCATTCCTGAGTTAACTCCTTATACATCTACACCGGATCCTTTTTTTCTACCCACTCATTTTATGCTCGTTCCTTTATTGCACTGCAGTTTCTAGGATCTGAAGCTAAAAACACACCTAGCGACATCTCACAAAACAACATCTTGATCATTTCACTTGATCAGTATTTTAATATTAAAGTGCTTTTGTTTCCAAGTAATCAGCCAAGAAGGAGCATTTTTCCTCAATTGGCAGAGAGAATGAATAGCGAGTTCATCATCAAGATGGAGAGAAGGTAAGTGGACTAGGCCTCAAGTGTATATTAGCATCTCTTGTTCTATGCAGGGGGGTGTGGTGCCATATCACATAGTTGGGTATAAAAGAACTGAGTAGGTAGTCTTGTATTGATTGATGTAGTAGAGTGATAGAGTTCTTATGGGGGGGAGGGGTTGGGGGGGTGTGGTGTCGTGTTATCGTTGGATGGATAGCTTTCTGATAGGGTGTAGATCGGTTGGTGTATGGCGAGTTGAGCCAAGTATATGGGGGTGGGGGTGTGGAGGGGGGATTAGATAGTGAGGGGGGTAGATATAGGGAGTGTAGGTGTCGTAGCAGGATGAAGTGTATCAATAAGATGAGTGTGGATGTAATGAAGTCATGTGGGGGTCTACGATTGGAGTGCGAGAGCGGGGGTCGGTGATGGAAGGGGGGAGTGGGAGGTGGAGGGGGTGCTGAAGGCAACGGGAGGCGTGTGGGACGGGTGTGGGGCATAGTGGGTTCGGTGTTGTGGTAGGTGGGGAAAGGGAGGGGAAGGTGGGATCTACGCTAAGGTTAGGAGGACGGTCGCTGCAGGATTGAGCAGCAATAGTGTGCGGTAGAGGAGGGTATGCTTGTGGTGATAGAGATAGAGCTCGATTGACTGTAGGTGTAGGCTGGTTTTATGTTATATCTCGCGCGCCAGTAGGGTCGAGGGTGGAGGGGTCTGTGAGGAGGTGTATAGGAGGACGCATAGGGTGGAGGGAGAGATAGGGGATATCTGCTGTACTAGCGTGAGTTGAGGTGGTGCGAGCGGCGGGTGGGGATTAAGTGAGTGCGTTAGAGTTGGTGTGATGCGGAGGGGATGGTATGGGGGGTAGCTGTTTTGCGTTACCGTGTGTGATAGGGCGCAACTGATAGGCAAGGTCCATCGCATGTGTTGGTTTGTGATTGTGGACGATAACACGTTATCGTGTTGTCGTGTACTGACTTTATGGCAGGTTTCATATTAACTTATGAGGAATGTGAGTCATATGAGTTGTGCAAGCGGAGGGGTTAAAGTTGAGCACAAAAGATATCGAAATCTAAAATTTACAAACAAACTAAACCTGAAATTACACACACACACTTTTCTGGATACTAAAACTATGTGTCTATGATCTCTTTATATAGAGAGATCATGACTTACAAAGGAAGTTAACATAAATATATAAACAAGTAAATCTTTTAAAAATTAAGAAATATCTTCTATTATATTTATCTTCTTAAGGAGATCTTCCAGAATCTTTATATTTTGATATCTTTGACCAAATCTTCCATAATTCTCCACCAGCTTGTAGAATTCTTTAATGACGATTTTGATCCTTTTGTTTCATTCTTTTATTTATTTTGTCTCATCAAATCTAGAATCCTAACAAACTTCCCCTATTTGATGATGACAAAACAAACAAAGTCGTGTACGAACTTCATCATAAAGCCAAAGCTTCCCCTGAAGTTAAGATGTAATCATCTCCTTGAATGAAACAAAAACTTCCCCTTAATTTAGACTTCATTTGTACCATGTGATGTGAAAGTTTTATACACGTAAAATATATCACAATATAATATAATCCTAAGAGTAATTAAGAAAATTACCAAGTTACCCTTGATAAAATTCACTCTCAAAAATATATAATATAATATATAATATGTATATTTAACCGGGTAAGTATGATCACCCGGGTCGTTTCCCCAACGACTAGTGAAATTGAAACCTCGTTTAAGATTGGATTCTGATTTGAATAAAGCAAAGATATTTTTTTTGATAATCTATATCTACTAAATAAAAGCCATTTAAACAATTAAACAAATACGGTAAAATAATAAAACGCGACTAATAAGTAAGTAAACTAAAATTAAACCTTAAAAATGCAAACTAAATTTCTAAACCTAAGATAGGACAAAAGAAAATTTTAGGAAAAAGAAAAAACATTTTTTTGATTATTTTTGAATTTATTATGAATTAAAAACTAATTTAATCTAATTAAATCTAAAAAAATAGAAAATTAAGTTCTAAAAATTTGGAAAAATGATTTTTAAGCTTAGAAAAGTCTAAAATATTATAAAAGCAAAGAAAACTATTTTTAACTATTTTTATTATTAAAATCCTATTTTTAAAATTTAAAATAAAAGCTCAAAAATAAAATTTAAGATCTAAAAAGTGTAAAAATGATTTTTCTGGATGTAAACCTAAAGCTATTTTTTATAAAACTAAAAATTATTTTTTTGTATTTTTCTGAAACTTTTTTCTATTTTTTATGTATTTTTTAAGAATTTAACTTTCGAAAATTGATTAAAAATAAAATAAAAGCTAGAAAAATCTGAAAAATTCAGGATAAAACTTAAATTCTAACAGGAACACAAGAAAAATAAGAAAGACAAAAATGCTTAACGAATAAGCTCTCAAATGAGCTTATTAAGCTACGGCTTTTTAATAGAAAGGAAAATGAAAACGTGTGTAAGTATTAAGTTGTGTAAACTATGGATGGATGAGCTAATGTAGCAAACTGGTTAAGGCGTTGGTGTTATAACTGAGAGGTCGTGGGTTCGAGTGTGGTGGCAACCCCTTTTTGCACTTTTTTTTTTTTAACTTTTTTGAAAAACTAAATACTAGAACTTAATAAGGACACTAAAATAAGCTACTTTAACAAACGGGACATAAGCTAAAACTAAATAATAAGCTCTAAAACAGCTTAATAATAAGTTGTCTCAGAAAGTGGGTGTTTGGGATTGTTTTCACTTAAACAACCATATCAAACTCAAATTAAGCTTATTGTGAAAAAGAAAAGGTGTTCTAAAAAGCTTATATGTTGCTTAATCTATAAAAGCTAAGAAATCTAAGCTAGTAGTACTCTTAATCAGCTGAAATTAAGCATGAAACTAGCTAACTCAGTAAATAGGGAATTAAGCTCAAAATCTTAATAAACTATTAAGCTCAAAAAGACAAATCTAAACTATAAGCTTCTACAAACTAGTTAAGCTACTTATAATCTCTCTATTTGAGCCATAAAAACTACTATCTTAAGCTAGAATTAAGTTTTTAAGAAACGTAGTATTTAACCTACTGTTTTTGGTGTTTTTGGCTTTTAAGCTGAACTTTGACAGCAAAATTTAAGCTAGAAAATAAGCTAGAAACCTAAAACTAAGACCTAATATGTATTAAGTTTCACCTAGACTATATCTTACTTGAATCTTAGAACTTAAATCCTACTTTTACTTAACTAAAGACTAATCTAAAAGTGACAGCTTTAAAAATGACAGCAGTACTAACTTTTGTTAGTACTGCTGGTGCAATTTGC
Organism: Tanacetum coccineum; assembly: GCA_026074375.1. Lineage (NCBI taxonomy): Eukaryota > Viridiplantae > Streptophyta > Magnoliopsida > Asterales > Asteraceae > Tanacetum > Tanacetum coccineum. The sequence goes on from BQNB010025910.1 coordinate 58,534, forward strand.
ACAAGTGCTAACTAAGTAGTGCAGGTTTCTTAAGGGGACTACTGCACTAAACACACTCTCTTGAGTGTATTTAGATTGAACTTAAGCATACTTAAGACCTAAGTGACTTAGAACAAGACTAAGCAATCTAAAAATTAAGCTAAAAATGCCCTGGTGCTGGAACCATTATAATAAGCATAACTTTTTGAAAAATGAAAATTAACTTTTGAAACCTCTTTGCCTAATGATTAATTGTGAAATCTAAGCTGACTTAAACAATTTCAAAAACTCACTTTGACTTTGGGAGGTCAAAGTAGCTTAAACCAAACACCCCTTTAAGACTATGATAGTTATGATAAAAGCTTTTAAAATGAAAACTAATGATTAAAACTTATTGACTAGATGCTTAATGGCTTAAGACTAACTTATTTAACATGAATTAACAACTGATTTAACTAAAATCTAAGATCTATACTAAATTCAACTAGTATTTTTGTTTTTTTTATGAATTTATGACAGAAACTGAAAACTTAAGATCTACAACTATTTAAGCTAAAACAAATTAAGAAATATAACTATTAAGTACAAATAGAGACAAATAAGTACTAATAAGAACAAATTAT